>ONZH01009386.1:0-59473 GCA_900303285.1 Rhinella marina
AAAGTTTGGACACACCTTCTCATTCAAATGTATTTTCATGACTATGAAAATTGTAGATTCACACTGAAGGTATCAAAACTATGAATTAACACATGTGGAATTATATACTTAACAAAAAAGTGTGAAACAACTGTAAATATGTCTTATATTCTAGGGTCATCAAAGTAGCCACCTTTTGCTTTGATTACTGCTTTGCACACTCTTGACATTCTCTTGATGAGCTTCAAGAGGTAGTCACCTAAAATGGTATTCCAACAGTCTTGAAGGAGTTCCCAGAGATGCTTAGCACTTGTTGGCCCTTTTGCCTTCACTCTGCGGTCCAGCTCAACCCAAACCATCTCAATTGGGTTCAGGTCTGGTGACTGTGGAGGCCAGGTCATCTGGCGTAGCACCCCATCACTCTCCTTCTTGGTCAAATAGCCATTACACAGCCTGGGGGTGTGTTTGGGGTCATTGTTCTGTTGATAAATAAATGATGGTCCAACTAAACACAAACCGGATGGAATAGCATGCCGCTGCAAGATGCTGTGGTAGCCATGCTGGTTCAGTATGTCTTCAATTTTGAATATATCCCCAACAGTGTCACCAGCAAAGCACCCCCACACCATCACACCTCCTCCTCCATGCTTCACGGTGGGAACCAGGTATGTAGAGTCCATCTGTTCACCTTTTCTGCGTCGCACAAAGACACAGTGGTTGGAACCAAAGATCTCAAATTTGGACTCATCAGACCAAAGCACAGATTTCCACTGGTCTAATGTCCATTCCTTGTGTTCTTTAGCCCAAACAAGTCTCTTCTGCTTGTTGCCTGTCCTTAGCAGTGATTTCCTAGCAGCTATTTTACCATGAAGGCCTGCTGCACACAGTCTCCTCTTAACAGTTGTTGTAGAGATGTATCTGCTGCTAGAACTCTGTGTGGCATTGACCTGGTCTCTAATCTGAGCTGCTGTTAACCTGCGATTTCTGAGGCTGGTGACTCGGATGAACTTATCCTCCACAGCAGAGGTGACTCTTGGTCTTCCTTTCCTGGGGCGGTCCTCATGTGAGCCAGTTTCTTTGTAGCGCTTGATGGTTTTTGCGACAGCACTTGGGGACACTTTCAAAGTTTTCCCAATTTTTCGGACTGACTGACCTTCATTTCTTAACGTAATGATGGCCACTCGTTTTTCTTTACTTAGATGCTTTTTTCTTGCAATAATACAAATTCTAACAGTCTATTCAGTAGGACTATCAGCTGTGTATCCACCTGACTTCTGCCATTCACAACTCATGGTCCCAACCCCATTTATAAGGCAAGAAATCCCACCTATGAAACCTGACAGGGCACACCTGTGAAGTGAAAACCATTTCAGGTGACTACCTCTTGAAGCTCATCAAGAGAATGCCAAGAGTGTGCAAAACAGTAAATCAAAGCAAAAGGTGGATCTCTTAATAATATAAAAATGAATTTCTGTCTGTCTGTCTGTCTGTCTGTTCTCTATGCGCGACCAAACTACTGGACCGATTTTCACCAAATTCGGCACACAGGTACATCAGGTGTCCGGGAAGGTTTTAGACCAGGTCTCATCTCTCTAGGACGTACCGTTCCCGAGATATTCCCAAAATATGATCTCCATTAGCCAACATTACAACTGGGAGCTTTGGTTTTAAACTCCAACTGCCATTCTCTGCAAAGCCACACAGGGAGGGCAGGTTTCCATAACAACCAGGTAATTATCAGCAGCTGAGGATCTCATCCATTTCTATTCACTGACATTGTTAAAGGTATTCCGGTTACCATAAATATAACTTATGTTTTTTTCTATTACTACAGTTCAGTAGTAATAAAAGATGTTTTCCTCCACTGCTGCCTATTGCGTGGGCTCATAAATAAGCATGGTATTGACCTTTAATTCAGGCCACCCTAAAAGAAGTACTTAAAACCCCCGCCCCAGGTCTCACTAAACCACACCCCCAACTCTGTCAGGCCACACCCCCTTTCACTCCGCAGCCAACAGAGATTGAAAAAATAAAGGTAAAAATCAACTTCTGTCAGCTGCAGGGATGGGTGGGAGGTTGACTTTCTTTCTGCAACAACACACACAAACATTAAATAAAATAGATTAAATCCACCCATGCGAAGCGTCTTGCTAATCCACGCCCCCGACTCTGTCAGGTCACGCCCCCTCCCACTCCGCAGCCAACGGGAATTGAAAAAATTAAGGTAAAAATAAACTTCTGTTTGCTGCAGGGGTGGGAGGGTGAATTTCTCTCTGCAACGACACACAAAATTTTAGATGAAATAGACTAATTATAGACTACAACCGTTCGAAGCCTTTTGCTAAGCCACGCCCCGTCTCTGTCTAGGCACGCCCCCTCTCACTCCGCAGCCATTCTGCAACGACACACAGAAACATTAAATGAAATAGATTAAATGCACCTATGCGAAGCGCTTTGCTAAGCCACGCCCCGACTCTGTAAGGCCACGCCCCCTCCCACTCCGCAGCCAACAGGGATTGAAAAAATAAAGGTAAAAATCAACTTCTGTCAGCTGCAGGGATGGATGGGAGGTTGACTTTCTTTCTGCAACGACACACAGAAACATTAAATGAAATAGATTAAATACACCCATGTGAAGCGTCTTGCTAATCCACGCCCCCGACTCTGTCAGGTTACGCCCCCTCCCACTCCGCAGCCAATGGGGATTGAAAAAATAAAGGTAAAAATAAACTTCTGTTTGCTGCAGGGGTGGGAGGGTGAATTTCTCTCTGCAACGACACACAAAAATTTAGATAAAATAGACTAATTATAGACTACAACTGTTCGAATCGTCTTGCTAAGTCACGCCCCCAACTCTGTCAGACCACGCCCCCTCTCACTCTGCAGCCATTCTGCAACGACACACAGAAACATTAAATGAAATAGATTAAATCACCTATGCGAAGCGCTTTGTTAAGCCACGCCCCCAACTGTGTCAGTTCACGCCCCCTCCTACTCCGCAGCCAACAGGGATTGAAAAAATGAAGGGAAAAATAAACTTCTGTCAGCTGCAGGGGTGGGAGGGTGAATTTCTCTCTGCAATGACACACAAAATTTTAGATGAAATAGACTAATTTCAGACTACAACCGTTCGAAGCATCTTGATAATCCACACCCCCAACTCTGCCAGGCCATGCCCCCTCCCACTCCGTAGGCAACGGGGATTGAAAAAAATCAGCTGCAGGGGTGGGAGGGTGAATTTCTCTCTGCAATGACACACAAAAATCGTAGATGAAATTGACTAATTTTAGACTACGACCATTCAGTACTAATAAAAGATGTTTTTTTCCACTGCTACCCATTGCGGGTCCCCATAAATTACCATGTCATCGACCTGTAATTCATGCCACTCTGACCCCTGCCCCAGATCTCGCGAAACCACGCTCCGACTCTGTCAGGCCACGCCCCCTCCCACTCCGCAGCCAACGGGGATTGAAAAAATGAAGGTAAAAATCAACTTCTGTCAGCTGCAGGGGCGGGAGGGAGGTTGGATTTCTTTCTGCAACAACATACAGAAACATTAAATGAAATAGATTAAATATACCCTTGCAAAGCAATGTTTTCTTCCACTGTTACCCATGGCGTGTCCTCATAAATTACCATGGCATCGACCTGTAATTCTGGCCACCATCAAAAGAAGGACTTAAAACCCTGCCCTAGGTCTTTGCAATGTCACGCCCCCGACTCAGTCAGGCCATGACCCCTCCCACTCCGCAGCCAATGGAGATTGAACAATTGAAGGTAAAAATCAACATCTGTCAGCTGCAGGGATGGGAGGGAGGATGACTTTCTCTCTGCAACGACACACAGAAACATTAAATGAAATAGATGAAATATACCCAGGCGAAGCCGGGTCTTTCTGCTAGTATATATATATATATCTCTTAATAATATAAAAATGAGTTTCTGTCTGTCTGTCTGTCTGTCTGTTCTCTATGCGCGACCAAACTACTGGACCGATTTTCACCAAATTCGGCACACAGGTACATCAGGTGTCCGGGAAGGTTTTAGACCAGGTCTCATCTCTCTAGGACGTACCGTTCCCGAGATATTCCCAAAATATGATCTCCATTAGCCAACATTACAACTGGGAGCTTTGGTTTTAAACTCCAACTGCCATTCTCTGCAAAGGCACAAGGAGGGCAGGTTTCCATAACAACCAGGTAATTATCAGCAGCTGAGGATCTCATCCATTTCTATTTACTGACACTGTTAAAGGTATTCCGGTTACCATAAATATAACTTATGTTTTTTTCTATTACTACAGTTCAGTAGTAATAAAAGATGTTTTCCTCCACTGCTGCCTATTGCGTGGGCTCATAAATAAGCATGGTATTGACCTTTAATTCAGGCCACCCTAAAAGAAGTACTTAAAACCCCCGCCCCAGGTCTCACTAAGCCACACCCCCAACTCTGTCAGACCACACCCCCTTTCACTCCGCAGCCAACAGAGATTGAAAAAATAAAGGTAAAAATCAACTTCTGTCAGCTGCAGGGATGGGTGGGAGGTTGACTTTCTTTCTGCAATGACACACAGAAACATTAAATGAAATAGATTAAATACACCCATGTGAAGCGTCTTGCTAATCCACGCCCCCGACTCTGTCAGGTCACGCCCCCTCCCACTCCGCAGCCAATGGGAATTTAAAAAATGAAGGTAAAAATAAACTTCTGTTTGCTGCAGGGGTGGGAGGGTGAATTTCTCTCTGCAACGACACACAAAAATTTTAGATGAAATAGACTGATTATAGACTACAACCGTTCGAATCCTTTTGCTAAGCCACGCCCCATCTCTGTCAGGCCACGCCCCCTCTCACTCCGCAGCCATTCTGCAACGACACACAGAAACATTAAATGAAATAGATTAAATGCACCTAAGCGAAGCGCTTTGCTAAGCCACGCCCCGACCCTGTAAGGCCATGCCCCCTGCCACTCCGCAGCCAACAGGGATTGAAAAAATAAAGGTAAAAATCAACTTCTGTCAGCTGCAGGGATGGGTGGGAGGTTGACTTTCTTTCTGCAATGACACACAGAAACATTAAATGAAATAGATTAAATACACCCATGTGAAGCGTCTTGCTAATCCACGCCCCCGACTCTGTCAGGTCACGCCCCCTCCCACTCCACAGCCAACGGGGATTGAAAAAATAAAGGTAAAAATAAACTTCTGTTTGCTGCAGGGGTGGGAGGGTGAATTTCTCTCTGCAACGACACACAAAAATCGTAGATGAAATTGACTAATTTTAGACTACGACCATTCAGTACTAATAAAAGATGTTTTTTTTTCCACTGCTACCCATTGCGGGTCCCCATAAATTAACATGTCATCGACCTGTAATTCATGACACTCTGACCCCCGCCCCAGATCTCGGGAAACCACGCTCCGACTCTGTCAGGCCACGCCCCCTCCCACTCCGCAGCCAATGGAGATTGAACAATTGAAGGTAAAAATCAACATCTGTCAGCTGCAGGGATGGGAGGGAGGATGACTTTCTCTCTGTAACGACACACAGAAACATTAAATGAAATAGATTAAATATACCCGCGCAAAGCAATGTTTTCTTCCACTGCTACCCATTGTGTTTCCTCAAATTACCATGGCATTTACCTATAATTCAGGCCACCCTGAAATGAAGGACTTAACCCCGCCCCCCGTGTCCCACACCCCCTCCCACTCCGCAGCCAATAGGGATTGAAAAAATGAAGGTAAAAATCAATTTCTGTCAGCTGCATTGACTTTCTCTCTACAACGACACACAGAAACATTAAATGAAATAGATGAAATATACCCAGGCGAAGCAATTTTAGATGAAAGTGACTACAACTGTTCGAAGCGTCTTGCTAAGCCACGCCCCAACTCTGTCAGGCCACGCCCCCTCTCACTCCGCAGCCATTCTGCAACGACACACAGAAACATTAAATCACATAGATTAATTGCACCTATTTGAAGCGCTTTGCTAAGCGACACCCCCAACTCTGTAAGACCACGCCCCCTCCCACTCCGCAGCCAACGGGGATTGAAAAAATGAAGGTAAAAATAAACTTCTGTTTGCTGCAGGGGTGGGAGGGTGAATTTCTCTCTGCAACAACACACAAAATTTTTAGAGAAAATAGACTAATTATAGACTACGACTGTTTGAAGCGTCTTGCTAAGCCACGCCCCCAACTCTGTCAGGCCACGCCCCCTCTCACTCCGCAGCCATTCTGCAACGACACACAGAAATATTAAATGAAATAGATTAAATCACCAATGCAAAGCGCTTTGCTAAGCCACGCCCCCAACTCTGTCAGGTCATGCCCTGTCCCACTCCGCAGCCAACGGGGATTGGAAAAATGAAGGGAAAAATAAACTTCTGTTTGCTGCAGGGGTGGGAGGGTGAATTTCTCTTTGCAACGACACACAAAATTTTAGATGAAATAGACTAATTTCAGACTACAACAGTTTGAAGCAGCTTGCTAAGCCACGCCCCCAACACTGTCAGGCCACGCCCCCTCCCACTCCGCAGGCAACGGGGATTGAAAAAAATCAGCTGCAGGGGTGGGAGGGTGAATTTCTCTCTGCAACGACACACAAAAATTGTAGACGAAATAGACTAATTTTAGACTACGACCGTTCATCACTAATAAAAGATGTTTTTTTCCACTGCTACCCATTGCAGGTCCTCATAAATTACCATGTCATCGACCTGTAATTCATTCCACCCTCAAAAGAAGGACTTAAAACCCTGCCCCAGATCTCACAAAACCACGCCCCGACTGTCAGGCCACGCCCCCTCCCACTCCGCAGCCAACGGGGATTAAAAAATGAAGGTAAAAATCAACTTCTGTCAGCTGCAGGGGTGGGAGGGAGGTTGGATTTCTTTCTGCAACAACATACAGAAACATTAAATGAAACAGATTAAATATACCCGTGCAAAGCAATGTTTTCTTCCACTGTTTCCCATGGCGTGTCCTCATAAATTACCATGGCATCGACCTGTAATTCTGGCCACCATCAAAAGAAGGACTTAAACCCCGCCCCCGTGTCCCATTAAACCACGCTCCCTCCCACTCCGCAGCCAATGGGGATTGAAAAAATGAAGGTAAAAATCAATTTCTGTCAGCTGCAGGGATGGGAGGGAGGATGACTTTCTCTCTGCAACGACACACAGAAACATTAAATGAAATAGATGAAATATAGCCGGGTCCTTCTGCTAGTATATATATATATATATATATATATATATATATATATATAATTAAATGCTAATTGTTGAGAAGATTTTTTCTAATAAAGCTTTGGAAAACTGAAACTCATTATACCTAAACTGTGGATACTATAAAATCATCACATAATAGCTCTCAATATTTCTATTAAGAAATAATATTCTCACCAATACCACTCAGCTTTTTAGTGATCTTTACATTGATCTACCAACAGTAAATGTAATTTATCTACAGTTAACTTGATTTAAACCTCTTTTGCTTATTATCAACTGACTATAGATTGTTCATTGGCTATATTGGCCGCATTTAGATCCACACACAGAATATCTACAACAATTATAAATGTATGGTGACTATATCCACCTTTGTAATATAATGAGTTTAAACTTTCCAAAGCTTTATTAGATACTTTCTCCACAATTATTACATCCACAGTTGATAACAGATGAACACAAATTGACTCAGCACTCCAATATTACTGCCACATCATGTGTGTCAATCAATATATAGAAATGGCAACATATAGGTAGACATTTACTAATCATTTTGCGCCAAGATTTTTCACCAGAAAGAATGAAATATGCTAGAAAAGTGTTTTGAATGTCAAATATATATCATGATGCTCTTAAAAAGCGAAACAATATAAAATATTGTAGTTTGATAATTTTTAATGGCTAACTAAAGTAAATTATTTTATAAGGCAAGCTTTTGAGACTCTCAGGTCTCTTCTTCAGGCTAGAAATGAAAACATTTCTAAAAAAAACACGGATATACACAGGAAAGAACAGAGAGGTAGAGTAATGGAGGAAGATTTTTTTTATTTATTTTTTCATTTATGGCCTGAAGAAGAAACATGAAGAGTCTGAAAGTCTTGCTTTATAACATAATTTATTTTAGTTAGTTATTAAAAGGTATCAAACCACAATATGTTATATTGTTTCTCTTTTTGAGAGCATTAAGATGGTATGTTTGTTGACAGTGATAATAATTCACCCATCAGGGTTCAGCCCCACAATCAGGTTTCCTAATGAAGTTTTGGAAGCCAAAACCAAGACCGAATTCCAAAAAGAGAAGTGGCGTCTGTCCTTTATACTTTGTATTTTTATTTCTGACTAAAACAGTATTAAACCTTTCTCTTTTGACTAAACATACTAATTTTTATCACTACCAGGTTTCCCATCCCTGAATTCAATAGTACTCATTTAATCCAGTATGACTCTTCTGAGTTCCTATGCTGTTTATACCACATCATTGAAAGGACGAATCAGTTTTTGAAATGCTTCATGTCTATTATCTTGCAGTTGTTGAAATATCATAGAGCACATAATATCTTCTTAGGCACTTAAGTTTTGCTACACATATTAAAAATTCCTGAGAGTTCAACTGTGTAGTGAAGAAGTAATCATCCCAGGCTATTCAAGCCTAGATGTGGATAATCTAGTAGCATATATCTTGTCAAACGAATCACGTGCCTTTGCTTTAAAACTATACATTGGGGCTCCTTTATTATGACTCTGTACACTAGAAACTGCAGTAAAAGTTAGGCACAAGTGGC
The DNA here is from genome assembly GCA_900303285.1 of Rhinella marina. NCBI lineage: Eukaryota > Metazoa > Chordata > Amphibia > Anura > Bufonidae > Rhinella > Rhinella marina. Next base: position 8,780 of record ONZH01009386.1, read on the forward strand.
ATTTCTACTTCACCCTCACCATTCTCTGAAAAGTGGTGTGATAGGGTGGGGGTGTGGAGAAGGCAGGGCCACCTGCCCCAGTACATTCACTCTCATTTACACCAGTTTACTGGCATAAAAGTAGAATGAACTATATTCCAAGATTTCAGTGTACTGTAGGTGCATGGACTGGTGGAGGATGCACTTAAGGTACGACAAGGCCTGCTCCTCAAAGGGGATATGAAAACTGCCATAGAAGACTAGTCTTTTAAAGATGACCCCCAACTGAGTGCACAAGGGTATACTGTTGTATTGTTGTATGCTGAAAACTCAGGATAGTGTAATCCTTTTGCTACCTGCACTATACATGTACGGCACTGGAGAGATGGGTAAACATCCGCTTGCGCATTTAGTCCTATACCTTAATACAAAAATGCTATCATGCTAATTGTTCTTCATCCCATTCCACTAGTCCAATATGTGTTACTCCTGCTGCTACTTCATGCACACTGATGCAAAATCCATAGTGCCAAAATTTTAGCTGGCATTAGCACCTTGTTGTTATACACCAATACTACTTCCCAAGGTAACAACAACCCATATAAACACCGCATATGAAACCAATATATATATGAATTGTACTACAACCAGAAAATTGCACACTTGATATAATAAAAATCCTGTGATAATAAATAAAAGGATTTTCATTATATCAAGTGTGCAATTTTCTGGTTGTTGTACAATCCATAGATACATTAGCACCTTGTTGAACCTGTCCATTTTCCACCCAATGAACCCTATTGACTTATGTTGGAACCATTAGTATTCTGTAGGTGTGTCTGCCATTTTGATAGCAAGAATATTGACATTTTTGCTGTCAAAAGCAACTGACCTGCTGCAGGATCCCTGAACATCAGTTACATTTTTGGCTATTTTTGTGTTACCCATTAACCAAAAACACATTGTTTAATGGTTGCCTCATTAACCACTTCCCATCCGGGCCATTTACCCCCTTCCTGACCAGGACTAATTTTGAAAATCTGACATGTGTCACTTCATGTCGTAATAACTTTGGAACGCTTTTACTTATCTAAGCCATTCATAGATTGTTTTCTTGTGACACATTGTACTTTGTGTTAATGGTAAATTTGAGTCAATATATTTTACCTTTATTTATAAAAAATCCAAACTTTACTGAAAATTTAAAAAAAAATCACAATTTTTTAAATATTAATTTCTCTGCTTTTAAGTTGCATAGGGATATCTAATAAAATTGTTATTAATGAACATTCACCATATGTCCACTTTATGTTGGCATAATTTTGGAAATGTAATTTTATTTATTGAGGACGTTAGAAGGCTTCGAATTTTAGATGTAATTTTTAAGATTTTCATGAAAATTTCCAATAGTTAATTTTAAAGGACCTTTGCAGTTCTAAAGTGACTTTGAGGGGCTTAAATAATAGAAACCTCCCATAAATGAACATATTTTGGAAACTACAGCCCCCAATGTAATCCAAACTGATTTTTACAAAGTTTGTTAACCCTTTAGATTTTCCACAAGAATTAAAACAGAAGGAAGGTGAAATTTAAAAATAAATATATTTTTTTGCAGATTTTCAATTTTTAATTCATTTTCGCTATAAGATAGAAAGGGTAAACCGCAAATCAAACCTGAATATTTATTTTCCTGATTCTGAAGTTTGCAGAAACACCCCATATGTGGTTGTAAACTGCTCTGTGACGGGCAGTAATGAGAGGGAGATAGTACAAGCATTTGTGATGGCTTTGACAGCTTGTCAGAGTGATCAAAAGCCTGGAGGCCAGGAAAAAAGGTCTCAGGTTAAAGCTCCATGTTCTTGGCTGTCAGGAGGCAGCTGAGTCATGGAGCTTCTATGTACAGGTGCTGCACACAGGGGGCAAAGCTCAAGGACGTTTTAAAACGTCCATTCAGAGATAGAGATCCACTACCAGGACGTTTATAGTCAATGGGCAGACTGGAAGTGGTTAGGAAAAGCCTAGTATTGTCTTATCTCAGAAAAGAAGTTAGTGTAAATTATTTTAGTATAATAACATATGTAATCTTTTTTATGTTTAGAGCAATTTCCAACCACTAATAGAGTATATAATTGTTATTGCTCCATTTTCTACTTCAATCTGTTTTATACACATAGGGACAAATGGTAGGCAACTAAAGATCACCAAGAGCATTGTTTTAAAAAGGTCATCAATTCCAGTCATGAAATCACTTCATGGAATTTAGAAGAGCTCTATAAAACATAATGACTTAATCTTTCTTGATTTTCGTTTCATATGATGCTGATGTCAGCTTGCTTTAAGGCAGTTTAAATGAAAATAAAATACAAATATATCACATTGCGGAACAAAATGGATGGAAATTTTATTTGAAAGGTGTCCCTTCACTTCTAGTGTTTCAGAAATGGCCTTTAGTGTGCAATAAAGAAAGAGCAGATTTTTTCTTAATACAGAGAACAATAGGGGATGTCTTCTACACTTGGAAACCTGAGGTCAGAAATTTCAGACACATCCTGAAATATTCAACATTAGAACTGTACAAATCATCTCTTAATAATATGAAGTCATAGAAAGCTAGAAACCATTAGATGGCATGATTAAAACACATTCATTTTCTAAAAGGCAGATAAAGGTCTAATGAGTCGTCTTGAAGAGATCATAAGGAAGGAAAGTCTTTTTTTTCCTAAAAGGCAAATCTGACTTGATTCATTTTAAATACTGCATAAAGAATAAAAAAAATGGACAAAAGACGAAATTCAAGCAGAACTCTTTCAAAGAACTAGGCAATCTGCAGTAAATTGAGTAATGAGCAATGCACACCACGGCCAATTTTTAATGCTCTTTTATTCTTGCCCCAATAATATTGCATATAAATTGTTTTCATGCTTCAAGTAATATCACAGCAGGATAGATCAAAATGTAAAAGCTTGGTGCTCGTTCGAGCATTAGGGTATTCGCATATGCTCGCTACTTGGACGAGCATATTGTGATCCTTGAGGAAATGGCAACTTCCTCTTCCTGCATGTTAGCCGCCTTTTATCAGCTAATCAACATACAGGAGAGTCTTTGGTACCTCCTAGCATCACGTGGGGCCCCTACAAGTCGATAGCAGGGTTTGTCTGGCCAGATCAGATGACCTTGGAATATAAGAATCTGGTCCCGCGCTGCTCGCCTCATACGCCGTCTGCATGAGATTAGGGATAGAGCTGCTGTCTATCAGGGAGAGTGTTAGGGCCTGAATTTAGTTGTTGGTTAGGCAGGAATCACCCACAAAGAACCCAACAGCCCTTCTAAGGGCTAGAAGCACGTTTTGTTTTTTTTGTCTCCTCCTGGCAGCTGGCTGGGACTTGTAGTGCAGCGACTGCCATCTTGGCTGCACACTGTTAGGGCATGAAATTAGAATCTGGTTAGGCAGGAATCATCCACAAAGAACCCAACGCTCCTTCTAAGGGCTGCTGGCTGGGACTTGTAGTGCAGCTACCGCCATCTTGGCTGCACACTGTGCACTGGTGGCAGAAAGGGGCCAGCACATGGTCCACACAGACCCCAATGAAATTGCCCAAAGTCCTCTCAGTACTCATTTTTGCTGCTGCTGTACCTTGGCATGCTGGGATCTGTAGTGCAGTCTAGGGAATACGTTTTGTCACTCAGTTATATAAACTACAGTCCAGTGAACAATTGTGAGGTGTGCTGTACAGCAGCATCAGTCTATAAAATATGTTTTTTTCATTCAATTATATAAACTACAGTCCAGTGAACAATTGAGAGGTGTGCGATACACTAGCCACAGTCTAGAGAATAATTTTTTTTCACTCAATTATATAAACTACAGTCCAGTAAACAATTGTGAGGTGTGTGATACACTAGCCACAGTCTAGAGAATAATTTTTTTCACTCAATTATATAAACTACAGTCCAGTGAACAATTGTGAGGTGTGCGATAAACTAGCCACAGTCTAGAGAATACGTTTTTTTCACTCAATTATATAAACTACAGTCCAGTGAACAATTGTGAGGTGTGCTGTACAGCAGCGTCACTCTATAAAATGCGTTTTTTTCACTCTATTATATAAACTACAGTCCAGTGAACAATTGTGAGGTGTGCTGTACAGCAGCGTCAGTCTATAAAATACGTTTTTTTTCACTTAATGATATAAACTACAGTCCAGTGAACAATTGTGAGGTGTGCGATGCACTAGCCTCAGTCAAGAGAATACGTTTTTTTCACTCAATTATATAAACTATAGTCCAGTGAACAATTGTGAGGTGTGCGATACACTAGACGCAGTCTAGAGAATAATTTTTTTCCCACTTAATTATATAAACTACAGTCCAGTGAACAATTGTGAGGTGTGCAATACACTAGACGCAGTCTACAGAATAATTTTTTTTCCCTCAATGATATAAACTACAGTCCAGTGAACAATTGTGAGGTGTGCGATACACTAGCCGCAGTCTAGAGAATACGTTTTTTTCACTCAATTATATAAACTAGTCCAGTGAACAATTGTGAGGTGTGCGATACACTAGCCGCAGTCTAGAGAATAATTTTTTTCACTCAATTATATAAAATAAAGTCCAGTGAACAATTGTGAGGTGTGCGATACACTAGCCAGTCTAGAGAATAATTTTTTTCACTCAATTATATAAACTACAGTCCAGTGAACAATTGTGAGGTGTGCGATACACTAGCCGCAGTCTAGAGAATAATTTTTTTTCACTCAATTATATAAAATACAGTCCAGTGCAAAATTGAGTGGTTTGCGGTGCAATAACTGGAGTCTAAAGACTACATTTTTTTGCCTCAGATAGTAATTCTACTGTCTACTGAATACGGTTTTGGCCTCAGATATTAACTCGACAGTTTGGTGAATATACAAAATGTTGAACCCAAGGGCTAAGGGTCGAGGACGAGGACGTGGGCGTTCAAGTAATGTAGGGGGCAGAGGCCATGGTCCTGGGCAGGGTGACACTGTACATACTGATGAGGGAGCAGTGGAATGCCGCAGAGTTTCGCTCCCTAGCTTCATCTCGCAACTTACTGGGTCACGTGGTACACCACTATTGAAACCACAACAGTGCAAATAGGTGATGACGTGGATAACGAACAATGCGTCCAGTAATTTATCCACCACCCAGTCTTCCACGCAGTCCACCCACGCTAGCCAAGGGAGTAGACCTCTGTCTCCTCCAGCTCAACCTCCTTCCCCCCAGCCTGCCCCCCCCACGGAAAGTATGGATTCAGATCAGGCATACTCACAGGAACTCTTTTCAGGACCCTACCCAGAGACACAAACCACTGCTCAACAGAAACTTGAGCAGTTGCTCTGTCCCAATGACCAAAATTTAGAACTTTCACAGTCTGTGGGTGATGAGAGTGTGGACTTAGTGCAAGTACTGCGTGAAGAGGTGTCGGATGATGCGGGGCCTATCTCGGTTACGGTTTCTCAGATGTACTATGCCTCTTCCTCCAACCCCTCCTCCTCCTCTGAATTACCATCCGTGGGCACGGCACCTTCAGTCGGTAGCTCTAGGCGCAGCAGCAGTGCCGTGGGTAAGCGCCAGCAGGAGGTGCTCAAACTGCTGAGCTTAGGTGACAAAAGGCACACCGCCTAAGAGCTGTTACAGGGCATCACGGCGCAGACCGATCTGTGGCTGGCACCGCTGAACCTCAAGCCAGGCATGGTTGTGTGTGACAATGGGCGTAACCTGGTGGTGGCTCTGCAACTCGGCAGACTGACACATGTGCCATGCCTGGCCCACGTGTTCAATCTCATAGTTCAGCGGTTCCTCAAGACATACCCCAATTTGTCAGATTTGCTCACCAAGGTGCGCCGCATCTGTGCACATTTCCGCAAGTCAGGCACAGATGCTGCCACTCTCAGGGCAGCGCAGCGGCGCCTACAACTGCCAGCTCACCGACTGTTGTGCGACTTGCCAAAGAGATGGAATTCGACATTAAACATGTTATCCAGAGTTTACCAACAGCGCAGAGCGATTGTAGACTGCCAGATGTCAACTTCCACCAGAACTGGTAGTCAGGTCAGTCAGACTCCTCAAGTCTACAATGAGGAGTGGACGTGGATGTCTGATATCTGCCAGGTGTTGAGCAACTTTGAGGGGTCAACACAGATGGTCAGCGGTGATGCCGCCATTATCAGCCTCACCATCCCGCTGCTTTGCCTGTTGAAAAACTCACTGCTCAGCATCAAGTCGGATGCTTTGCGCTTGTCACAAGAGACGGTGGAGGTAGATACGTCGCTTGATAGCCAGAGCACCCTCCGGTCTGTTTCTCAGCGCGTATCGGAGGAGGGGGATGAGGATGAGGAGAAAGAGGAGGAGAATGTCGGCGAGACAGAAGAGGGTACCAGTGCTCAGTCCTTCTTAACTCTTGAGCGTGTATGGGCTGAAGAGGAGGAGGAGGAGGAGGAAATGGAGAGTCAGGCCAGTGAGGAGAGGGAATTCTTGCATGTTGGGACTCTGGTGCACATGGCAGACTTCATGTTAGGCTGCCTATCCCATGACCCTCACGTTAGAAGCATTTTTTCAAACACCGATTACTGGGTGTTCACTCTCCTGGACCCACGGTACAAGCTGAACCTTTCCACTCTCATCCCTGTAGAGGAAAGGAGTATGAGAGTGAATCAATATCAACAGGCCCTGGTGCACAAGCTGAAACAATCCTTTCCATCTGACGCCGCTAGCGGCAGAGGGCGTGGTTCTGTGGGCCAAGTAGCGGGGGAGAGGAGGCGAGCAGGCAGCTTGTCCAGCACTGGCAGGGGAACGCTCTCCAAGGCCTTTGCCAGTTTTATGTCACCCCAGCAAGACACTGTCACCTGTCCCCGGTCTAGGCAGAGTAGGGGGGAGCTATACAGAAAGATGGTGAGGGAATACCTAGCTGACCATAACAACGTCCTGCGTGATCACTCTGCTCCATACAACTACTGGGTTTCAAAGCTGGACACGTGGCCTGAACTGGCGCTGTACGACTTGGAGGTGCTGGCCTGCCCTGCCGCTAGCGTGTTGTCAGAGCGGGTATTCAGTGCAGCTGGTGGCGTCATCACCGATAAGCGTACACGCCTGTCAACTGACAGCGCTGACAGGCTGACGCTTATTAAAATGACAAACCCTGGTTTTCAACGGAAATCAAATCTCCTCCGGGGGAAAGCAGCTAAAGAATAAGATTCCTTATGTATCCAATTCCTCTCCTCTACTCCTCCTCCTTCTCTTCATTGCCAAACGCTGACCCAAAAGGGAATTTTTTAGAGGGCCAAATAGCACTCTTTTAAGACAATGTTTCCGGAGGGCCACCTACAGGCCCTCTCTCCAAACAATTTTTCTGAAGTGTCTACAGAAACTCTAAAACCATTTTTCAGGAGCGTCAACTACAGACACTCTAAAACAATTTTTCAGTATCGTCAACCACAGACACAAAAAAAATTTTTTTCGGAGGGTCGACGTCACACACCCAAAAAAAAATTTTTGGGAGGCTCACCTACAGCCATTTGACTGCAATCTCAGTCGGACAAAGGCATTGGTGGTGTCAACACCATGCTGTGTCAGGCTAAATTTTTGGGTTGTTCTCCTGCTACCTCAGACTAACTCGATCACTCTGTTGTCACCGCCGCCATACAGGGCCACAATAAATTTTTATGTGCTTCGCCTGCTCCTGCACTGTAACTCGGTCACTCTGTTGTCACAGCCATACAGGGCCTCAATAAATTTCTATGTGCTTCGCCTGCTCCCGCACTGTAACTCGGTCACTCTGTAGTCACAGCCATACAGGGCCTCGATAAATCTTTATGTGCTCCGCCTGCTCCTGCACAATAACTCGGTCACTCTGTAGTCACAGCCATACAGGGTCACGCTAAATTTTTATGTGCTTCGCCTGCTCCTGCACTGTAACTCGGTCACTCTGTTGTCACAGCCATACAGGGCCTCGGGAAATTTTTATGTGCTTCGCCTGCTCCCGCACTGTAACTCGGTCACTCTGTAGTCACAGCCATACAGGGCCACTGTAAATTTTTATGTGCTTCGCCTGCTCCTGCAGTGTAACTCGGTCACTCTGTAGTCACAGCCATACAGGGCCACAATAAATTTTTATGTGCTTCGCCTGCTCCTGCACTGTAACTCGGTCACTCTGTTGTCACAGCCATACAGGGCCTCAATAAATTTTTATGTGCTTCGCCCCGCACTGTAACTCGGTCACTCTGTAGTCACAGCCATACAGGGCCACAATAAATTTTTATGTGCTTCGCCTGCTCCTGCACTGTAGCTCGGTTACTCTGTAGTCATAGCTATACAGGGCCTCGATAAATTTTTATGTGCTATGTCTGCTCCTGCACTGTAACTCGGTCACTCTGTTGTCACAGCCATACCGGGCATCGATACATTTTTATGTGCTTTGCCTGCTCCCGCACTGTAACTCGGTCACTCTGTAGTCATAGCCATACAGGGCCTCGATATATTTTTATGTGCTTCGCCTGCTCCTGCACTGTAACTCGGTCACTCTGTAGTCACATCCATACAGGGCCACAATAAATTTTTATGTGCTTCGCCTGCTCCTGCAGTGTAACTCGGTCACTCTGTAGTCACAGCCATACAGGGCCACAATAAATTTTTATGTGCTTCGCCTGCTCCTGCACTGTAACTCGGTCACTCTGTTGTCACAGCCATACAGGGCCTCGATAAATTTTTATGTGTTTTGCCTGCTCCCACACTGTAACTCAGTCACTCTGTAGTCATAGCCATACATGGCCTCTATGAATTTTTATGTGCTCTGCCTGCTCCTGCACTGTAACTCGGTATGATATCTCCTTGGTGCCACACTGACCTCTATTATGCTCAGGGAATGCAGGTTCTATATAATGCTGAGCCCACTCTGTATTCCACCTCTCCTGGTGCCAGTTGGTCTCCAATGCATATAGGGAGAGCAGGACACAGCTTTATGCTAGCACTAATTAAAATCAGCCTGTAAGGCAAACAGGTTAGCTAGGAGTGCACGACCGAAATGGTGGTGGAGTCAGCCACGCCTCCACCTAAACTGCAAGAAAAACTGGGGATCAGTCAGCACATCCAAGTATGCAGGTGCACGTCACATTGGTGTGGCTGCAAAATAGAAGGGTAAAACATAAAAAATGCAACAGCACTCTGCGAACACAGACAATAAATTGAGTACATATAATACTGCCATACTCACTATCCACACGATACTAACGCTACATTGTAAATGTGAGATTCTTGGCAAATAATTTTGTACAAAAATTATCTGTGCCCGTCTGCCCTACATCAAGGCGATCTCTTAAAACGGGAACCTAACACTAAACGCCATAGTCACTAAGTGCCATAGCAGCCTCCATTAACAACAGAGGATGCAGGCTCCACATGCATGCTAAGCTGATATTATATTGTACCTCTCATGGTGCCAAAATGGCCTCCACTGATTTCAGGGAATGCAGGCTCCACATGCATGCTGAGCCCACACAATATGACACCCCCTTGGTGCCACACTGACCTCTATTACGCTCACGGAATGTAGGTTCTATATAATGCTGAACCAACTCTGTATTCCACCTCTCCTGGTGCCAGTTGGTCTCCAATGCATATAGGGAGAGCAGGACACAGCTTTATGCTAGCACTAATTAAAATCAGCCACACCAATGTGACGTGCACCTGCATACTTGGATGTGCTGACTGACCCCCAGTTTTTCTTGCAACATATAAAGTTATGAACAGCTCCAGCAGCCCTGACTGTCAAAAATACAGATGAGCATAACTGCAGTGCAAAAATGTACAGGTAGTATGCATTCCACTATTTCCATAACTCCTATAGCTGTTAATAGGAGCTACGCTAACAGCATAGCACAGTAAGCTATATAGTTTCTGTACTGGGAGTTATGGAAACAGCAGAGTTTGATGTGCTACACTGTTTCACTATTATGGGAGTTATGGAAACAGTGGAGAGCTGGCCACTCCTATATTTCTATAAGACCATGCACCCATTGCCCTCAAGTTCAATTCCTTTGAGGCTACTTTGTGAGAGGAACACATGAAGCTTGAAAGCCAGAAAATTGTCCGGAAAAGTAAAAATTTGTGACAGTTTGGCTTTCTCAATCATCTTCATCACAACATGTGTACCAGGAAACTGATTGAACACTGGAAGTTATATGTGCATTGTGAATTTTTCCCTTAAAGGAGTTGTCTCACTTCAGCAACTGGCTCTACTACTGTCCCGGCCACTAGAAAGGCTGAAGCCTTCTTCTACAGTGTGCAAACACGGCCACTGCTGCTGAATTGCAGGGTGGTTGTAACTAGGGTTAAGCAAATCAGGTTTAGATTGCTGCATCCAAACCTGATTCTTTTGTAAACTACCTTAATAATATGGATTTCATTTTACTGTAAAATGTCCTCCGCGGAGGTCTTTCTGAAATTTCTGCAAATATCGCAAGACTAACTTTGTCTTGCTTCTATCACATGCCATTTTGTTTATTGGCATACATTACTGTATCAAAATACAAAGCTGAATTTGGCCTCTGTAATGAGGCACAAAGTCGAGTTCGGGTTAGTATTTTCATACAGTAATTTATGCCAATAAACATGCAGATGTGATAGAAGCAAGACTTGTGATATTTGCAGAAACTTCAGAAAGACCTCTGTGGAGGACATACAATTTACAGTAAGACAGAGCCCATTTTATTAACAAAGTTTTTAAACAAATCAGGTTCAGCTACAGCAATCTGAACCCGATTTGCTCAACCCTTGGAAACAAGCAATGTATAATGTGATGGAAAAATAAATCAAGCCAGCAAAGGAGGCAAGATGGACAATCACAATACATTAGTAAGTGCCTTGTATTAACTTTGTCTATATGATAAATGCCATTTGCTGAAGTGAGACAATAACTTTAAGTCTTGTAGTCCCTTCATCCTTGCTATTAGTGAAGGTAAATGGATCTAAATGACATAAATCAATGTCCAGTACATACTCTAATATCAAAAGCTCACTACTGTACTGTATGATTATAGGCTATTATATAGAAGTTTCTTGGTGCACTAAATTACTCACATCAACATTTTTACCAATTATGATTCTAATATCATTAAACAGCTTGTGTACGGTTGTATTATAAATTTAATTTGTAAAATCTAGAAAGCAATTGATCATTTTGAAATTTAATTTCCAGATACAAATTAAAGTAATTAGAATTATTCAGAACTGAAAAATATTAATATAAAAGCCAAATCATAAAACAAGAACAAAAATATGTGCTGGATTTTTTGCTACTCGGCCTGGGACCCCATTCAATTCCATGAGATTAGCCTTATATGGTATGTGAAATATTCTTGTACTTCCACTTCGCAGAATTCTATCCATTTCTAATAATGTATGTTCCAAACATTTCTTTCATTTCATTTATGCATTTTCATTTTTCTCTCCCTGCATTTCCGGGGCCATAACATTTTTATTTTTCAGTTAACATAGACATACGAGGGCTTGTTTTTTGCAGGACAAATTGCACTTTCTAACTCCACCATTTATTATTGTAAAAAAAGTAGTGGGGAGTTGGAAAAAAATTCAAATTGGATGAAATTGGGAAAAAAACACAATTCTGCAACAGTTTTATGGCATTCCCTAGGAGGTAAAACTGACCTGTTACTTTCATTCTTCAGGTCAGTAAAATTATACTGATGCCACATATGTCTAGTTTTTCTTGTGTTTTAATACTAAAAAAATGAAAACCTTGAAAAATTATATATTTTTTTCTTTTTATCGCCATATTCTGACCCCTATAACTTTTTTGCAGTTATGTGTACGGAACTCTGTGAGAGCTCTTTTTTTTGAGGGTGCAAGACTTGGAGTCCACATCATAATGTGTGGATGTAGACAATCTAGGACTGGTTCCTTCAGAAAAAACTTGTGGAGTAGGAGCAGCGGCTGTGGATACAGCATATGATTGATATGCAGCTATGGCAGTAGCCAGGGATTCCAGACAGGTAGACATATTGTGTAGATACTCCAATGTTTAATGTTGACTTGTACGTAAATAAAACAACAATAAATCTCTTGGCAATTTTCTGGCAGGTCCATTTTGGATAGGCCAGCAGAATTCATGGTCTTAGCTTACTTTCATGGATCAGTGAGTGTGGACCCACTGTGCCAACTAACTTGTTTTATTATGGTGTAACCCTAAGGCCATTATTCTGGAACTCCCCTGGTATTCAACCTTTAACCCTTTAACCCCAGTACAGGGATATGGACGTTGCTGCAGAGACGAAACCAGAATTCTGCATCTTTGGTTACACCCAATATTGTTGGCAGGTGGGACTAACCCACTGGGGTCAAGGACTCTTGTGAAAGCACCAATAGCTCTGGATTCAAAAACTGCACCAAAATTGCAGGAAAACTGCAGAAGAAATCTGAACAGTTACTTAGGCTTGAATGCTGGTTTTAGAGATACAGTCAGGACACTGATAGCATAGATGAGGTACTGTAGATACAGAATAGACTTGCATATAGGGTTGTAGTGAAGATACAGGCAGAGCAGGCAGGCTGGATACTTGCAGGAACACAGACAAAACAGACATAAAGAGTTAACTTAAACACAAACAGAAATGAAACTGAAAGTGCAGGATAACAAAGGCAGGGTGGACACAGGGCTGGCACACAAAAGGAACATAGGCACGAAAACACAGCTAAATTGCAATAGCACTAGACTTTCAAACACTTTTGCTGGTCACCAGGAAACCGAAAGCTCAGGCATCCTCTGACTGGGGAGGCAGCCTTGAATACCCAAGGACCCACAGCCATTGGGGAACAATTTAGAAGCACATGTGTTAGTCCTTTAAGAGGCCAGACGTGAGAGTGTGAGCGCCATAAGGGCAAAGATATTGGCAGGCTGAAAGGGAGAATGTAGGCCACAACCTGCAGAGGTTGGGCAGCATGATGATTAGCACAGTGGGCACTGAGCATTAACCTAATTCTGATGCATGATCAAAGCCCACTTTATGTCAGTGCAGAATTGTTTGTGTGCCATTTACAGAGATAACCTGAACAAATTCATTGCCTATTTTTTCTTGTTTGACACAAACCAGTGAACACATTTAATATAAGTATAATAGTGTTAAAAGTGTTAAAAGTAGCACTCCTGTTTTTTCTCCTCATCTATACAGGCATTGCACACTGTAGTAACACAACTGCACTTTAAAGAGAACTTGACACCACTGAATGCAGTGCAATTTGCAGACAGCATGTTATAGAGCAGGAGAGGCTGAGCAAATTGATGTTTAGTCTTGTAGGAAAACATTCAGAAAAAAACATGTTACATTGTAGAAATGTACACTGGGTACCCCAGACACCATCGAAGTGTTGCCATGTTTTGCTGCTCTCCAGAAGGGATGGTAAGGCATGTGCACCCCAATGAGAAATAAATCCAGAGAGTCAGGGTCTGCAGTAAACCAGGGTGCTTCTTTACTGGAGGAATTCAGGTGCAAAACAATACAAGTAAGGTATAGGGTTGGCTTTTCCAATCTCCTCCCTGGTGGAAGAAGGGTTTGATGCTAAGGGAAGGCCAGAGCTAGCTATCCCTCTCTCTCTTTAGAAAGCGGGTAACCTGGTCAAAGGCTGGTGATCCAGGGTCTATGGCAGAGTATTATCGTCTCTGCACCTTCTTCTGGTCACTCAATAGTCTGGCAGAGAACCCTCTTCTGAGCACTGTTACCTAACAGCAGAACACTAGGTGCTCTGACTGCTCTCCTTATACCATTTCTAACTAGACTGTAACCTTCTAGTGGGAAGGGTGGAGTGGAGAAATTCAGCCAAACAATTACAAAGTTACCACTCCCTTCTGTCATAAACTTACATTAGAGCTTCAATGATACTCAATAGCAATGTGACAGCAATTTTTCCAGACAAAAACAAGTTTGGAGACATAACAACAGAGCTAAACCAGACACTTAAAAGGTCAGTCTGCCTGGTTTTGGTGGTAAATAAGTCTGGCTTTTTCCCTTCGAAACATGCTCTTCTTTAAACCGTGACAGCTATGATAAATTACCAGCTTCTTATTCAAAGTCCCAAAAGTCTCTCAGTATTCATTAACTCTTTCCCCAGAGGCTCACAAATAGAGTGCACTGCAAATGAACAGGATATGTGTCACAGGGAGCCAGTGGCACGCTTCCTCTGTGCAGCGCCGGCGGACTCCCACTGCTGTGCTGGAGCGAGGAAGCGATGTGTGTTCTCGTCTCCATGACAACAGGGGCGGGGCCGGGAGGACCCGGAGCGCATTTAGTCTCAGCGCGGTCAATGTCCTCCCCACCCCCCTAGACAACTTGTGGGCGGGGTTCTAAGCGCCGGCAGGGAGGCCAGAGCTTAGTTGTAAATTATATATGTTTTAGGTCATGTGACATTGGCCACATCACGTGACCTACCTGGATCTTTGGGCGTTGGCAGGGAAGCCAGCGCTCAGCTGTTCCAGGATTAGAGTTAGGTCACGTGACGCTGCTTCATCACGTGACCTACTTGGAGGCTTATTTAAACAGGCAGCCTGCTTGCCACAGGTTGCCTGTGATTGGTCTTCCTATCCTCAGTGTGTTTGATATAGTGACGTTTGCATTTGACCTTGGCTATTGTTATTTGACTATTCTCTCGTCTCCCCCCCCCCCCGGTACTGCGTTCTCTCTTGGCTTTAGACCTCGGCTTGTGTTTGACTCTGCTTAGTTTGATCCTCTGGTGTTTGACATGACTTCCCGGTTTGACCTTGGCTCGGCGATCTTTGTATTTTGTGTGAGCTCTGTCTTTGTTTATTGTTTTCTCCCATTGTTCCCCCTCACTGTACACCCCTGCACGTACCTAGGTTAGGGAACGTCGACAAGTTGTACGCCATTGCATAGGAGGCAGGGTCAGAGGTGGGGTGGAATTAAGGGCTGCACATACCCCTGGATACGTGACAATATGTATCACAACATACATATAAAATGCAGTTACACAGTATTAAACAGTGCAAATTAAGCCTTCCAAACAAGTTTAGAACTTTGCATAAGGGAAAATGGCAGATGTCCACAAATGTCCAGTATTCAAATTATCCCTTCCCGAGGTCATTACAATCCTAGAGACTCATTTGCATATGTTGAAGCATATTTTTTCTCAGAAATGCGTGCACATATGAACCAACACAGACACCTTCAGCTGCCAAGCGCACATGCAACAGGTCAGCCAGTTTCATAGGTACAAATCTGTTGACAGATGCCCTATAAGGCTGCTTTACTTAATTGAGAAGGAGCATTCCTAGTGATCACAGGAAATGATTGCTGCATGTTAATGTTTGTTTCCGATAATTACCTGTTGTATCAGTACATGTAAAGGGCCTTTAAAAGCAGCATTAATCTTCCTCTTTCAAGCTCAAGCAGACTTAGTATTAACCAAAAGACCTGACAGAACAACAGATGTGCAGGTTGGGGGACACCTGAGAAATAGTGACCAAAAAGTAATAACCTTCCAATTGTCATTCAAATGAATGTTTCTTCAGGGAGGACCAACAATACCAAACTTCAAAAAAGCAAAATTTAGCCAACTAAGAGAAGCCATAGGCCTAACTAACTGGGACAAAGTCCTCAAAAATAAAAATACAGCCAAAAAAATTGGAAATTTTTAAAAGCATCCTAACATCTAATTGTGAGAGGGACATACCTCATGGGAATAAAAGGTTAAGGAACAAGAAAAAACAATGTGGATAAATAGAACTGTAAAGAAAGCAATAAATGACAAAAAGAAAGCATTTAAATCGCTAAAACAGGAGGGAAGCGAGGAAGCATTGAAAAACTATAAGGAAAAAAATAGAATATGTAAAAGACAAATAAAAGCAGCCAAACTTGAGACCGAGAGATTAATTGCCAAAGGGAGTAAAACTAATCCTAAAATGTTCTTCAATTATATAAATGGTAAAAAGTAGAGATGAGCGAGCACTAAAATGCTCGGGTGCTCGTTATTCGAGTCGAACTTTTCACGATGCTCGGGTGCTCGTTTCGAATAACGAACCCCATTGAAGTCAATGGGAGACTCGAGCATTTTTGCAGGGGACCAAGGCTCTGCCTAGGGAAGGCTGGGTGAAAACCTGGAAACCTCAGAAAATGATGGAAACACCACGGAAATGGACAGGAAACTGCAGGGGCAGCATGCATGGATGCCTCTGAGGCTGCCTAATCCCACCATTACCCCAAATTCTCCTGCAACAGACTGGTGGTTACCTCATGGCAATTGTGCTCACCCAGACCAAGAAAGGCGAGGCACATGCCCATCACATGTTAGGGAAGCACCCAACTAGGTGCAACAAAGGTCCATCACTGCCTGCAGGTGACACCACTGCTCATGCTGGCACTGCTGTGCTATCCCCCGCCCCACGACGCCGGCATAAGCCTGACACATCATGGTGACAGCGTAGTGACACCAACAAGTGACCAAGTTAGATTGAGGTAGCAGTCAAATGTCTGTAGGCGAGCCTCCCAAAAATTTGTTTCGGAGTGTCCGAAGTTGACCCTCCTAAAAAATTGTTTAGGAGTGTCTGTAGTTGACCCTTCTGTAAAATATTTTTTTTTTGTTTCCCTGTTATTAGTTAATGTACAACCCATGGCTGGCATGGTGGGAATATATAGGGAAGCACCCAACTAGGTGCAACGAAGGTCCATCACCCATGCCCATGCTGGCACTGCTCTCCTATCACCAGCCACACGATGCAGGCATAAGCCTGACACAGCATGGCGGTGACACCAACAAGTGACCAAGTTAGATGAGGTAGCAGGTGAGCCACCCAAAAATTTAGCCTGACGCAGCATGGCAGTGACAACAGAGTGACCGAGTTAGACTGAGGTAGCAGGAGGTGAAGCACGGATGGTAATTCGAAGGTGAAGGAGGAAAGGTTGGAGAAAGTGGCATAGTAATTCTGAGAAACCGTGAATGAGGTAGGCCCTGCAATCCTCCAAGTGGGCAGTACATGAGAGGCCCCAGGGTCAGACTCGGTCAGAGTATGTGAAATGCTCAGGGTGGCCGAACGCCGGGCTCGACGGCGGACCCGTTTCGGGTTATCGATTGTCGAAATGTTGGCTTACATCAAGTTTAGTATCTGTTCTTATCAGTTGCTGTGGCTGTTGGTGGTAAAGTGGTGAGCATAGCTGCTTCCTAAGCAGTTGACCCGGGTTCCATTCCCGTCTATCGCACTATCGCAGGAGGCAATTAAAAGAAGAACCAAAAAAAAAATCTGTACAATATCTAATATGTCCCCTACCCGGGTAAATTGTTTGGAGAGAGGGCCTGTAGGTGGGTGGCAGGCTGGGGGGAAGGAGGTTGAGCTGGGAGAACCAGAGGAGTGCCCCCTTGGCTAGCGTGTGTGGTGGTGAAAACAGCCGGATGGAGTTCGAATGATGATGAAGGACCCCAACTTAAAAATTTAGCATCAACCGGTACAGTTGTCAACTATGAGCTCGATCAAGTATGGTATGTGTTCTATGTATACTACGCAGTTTAATACCGTATATGGCACCTATCCGGAAAATAGTTTGGAGAGAGAGAAAGAGAGGAAAAAGACGTAAATTGTTTGGAGATAGGGCCTGTAGGTGGGGGGCAGGCTGGGGGGAAGGAGGTTGAGCTGGAAGAACCAGAGGAGTGCCCCCTTGGCTAGCGTGTGTGGTGGTGAAAACAGCCAGATGGAGTTCAAATGACGACGCAGGACCCCAACTTAAAAATTTAGCATCAACCGGTACAGTTGTCAACTATGAGCTCGAACAAGTGTGGTATGTGTTCTATGTATTCTTCTCAGTTTAATACCGGATATGGCACCTATCCGTAAAAATAGTTTGGAGAGAGAGAAAGAGAGGAAAAAGACGTAAATTGTTTGGAGAGAGGGCCTGTAGGTGGGGGCAGGCTGGGGGGAAGGAGGTTAAGCTGGAAGAGCCAGAGGAGTGCCCCCTTGGCTAGCGTGTGTGGTGGTGAAAACAGCCGGATGGAGTTCGAATGATGACGCAGGACCCCAACTTAAAAATTTAGCATCAACCAGTACAGTTGTCAACTATGAGCTCGATCAAGTGTGGTATGTGTTCTATGTATACTACTCAGTTTAATACCATATATGGCACCTATCCGGAAAAATAGTTTGGAGAGAGAGAAAGAGAGGAAAAAGACGTAAATTGTTTGGAGAGAGGGCCTGTAGGTGGGTGGCAGGCTGGGGGGAAGGAGGTTGAGCTGGAAGAGCCAGAGGAGTGCCCCCTTGGCTAGCGTGTGGGGTGGTAAAAACAGCCAGATGGAGTTCAAATGACGACGCAGGACCCCAACTTAAAAATTTAGCATCAACCGGTACAGTTGTCAACTATGAGCTTGATCAAGACGTATTTTTAAAAGTGACGTTCAGTATAGATCAGTTAAAGAGAAAGAAAGGATTTTATGAAATGCATTTGTATCACTGAGAGCAAAAGAACCTATTTTATTACGTGACGTGCAGTATAGATCACTTGGAGATAAAAAGGGGAATGTGCAGACTTGGGCTGCTATAGTGCAAACCACTATGGTGGTGACAACAGAGTGAGAGAGTGACACTGCGGGAGCAGGCGAACCATATAAACATTTTTCGTGGCCCTGTATGGCGGCGGTGACAACAGAGTGACTGAGTTAGTATGCGGTAGCTGGTGAAGCACCCAAAAATTAAGCCTGACACAGCATGGCGGTTACACCACCAATGACTTTGTCCGACTGAGAATGCAGTGAAATGGCTTTTGTTGAGCCTCCAAAAAATGTTTTCTTTTCGGAGTACATAAAGTCTACCCTCAGCAAAAATGTTTTTTTTTTAAATGTCGGTACTTGCGCATCCTGAAAAATTGTTTTGGGCTGTCTGTTTGACGCTCCTGAAACATTGTTTCACACTGTCTGTAGTTGACACTGCGGAAAAATTGTTTGGAGAGAGGGCCTGTAGGTGGACCTCAGGAAAAATTGTTTGGAGAGAGGGCCTGTAGGTGGACCTCCGGAAAAATTGTTTGGAGAGAGGGCCTGTAGGTGGACCTCAGGAAAAATTGTTTGGAGAGAGGGCCTATAGGTGGACCTCCGGAAAAATTGTTTGGAGAGAGGGCCTGTAGGTGGACCTCAGGAAAAATTGTTTGAAGAGAGGGCCTGTAGGGGGCCCTCCTGAAAAATTGTGGTAAAAGCGCCAGTTGGACCTCTAAAAAAATGGCGTTTTTTTGGTCAGCGTTAGGCAAAGACGACAAGGAGGAGGAGTAGGAGGAGTAGAGAAGAGGAATCGGATACATAAGTAAAGTAAATCTTTAGCTGCTTTCCCCCGGAGGAGATTTAAATTCCGGTGAAATCCAGGCTTTGTTTATTTTAATAAGCGTCAGCCTGTCAGCGCTGTCAGTTGACAGGCGTGTACGCTTATCGGTCATGATGCCACCAGCTGCACTGAATACCCGCTCTGACAGCACGCTAGCGGCAGGGCAGGCCAGCACCTCCAAGGCGTACAGCGCCAGTTCAGGCCACGTGTCCAGCTTTGAAACACAGTGGTTGTATGGAGCAGAGTAATCGCTACGGTCGTTGGTATTGTCAGCTAGGTACTCCCTCACCATCTTTCTTTACAGCTCCCCCCTACTCTGCCTAGACTGGGAACAGGTGACAGTGTCTAGCTGGGGTGACATAAAACTGGCAAAGGCCTTGGAGAGCGTTCCCCTGCCAGTGCTGGACAAGCTGCCTGCTCGCCTCCTCTCCCTTCCTACTTGGCCCACAGAACCATGTCCTCTGCCGCTAGTGGCGTCAGATGGGAAGGATTGTTTCAGCTTGTGCACCAGGGCCTGTTGATATCTTTTTACTCTCATACTCCTTTCCTCTGCAGGGATGAGAGTGGAAAGGTTCTGCTTGTACCATGGGTCCAGGAGAGTGAACACCCAGTAATCGGTGAGGGTCACGGGATAGGCAGCCTAACATGAAGTCTGCCATGTGCGCCAGAGTCCCAACACGCAAGAATTCCCTCTCCTCACTGGTCTGACTCTCCATTTCCTCCTCCTCCTCCTCCTCTTCAGCCCATACATGCTCAAGAGTTAAGGACTGAGCACTGGTACCCTCTTCTGTCTCGCCGACATTCTCCTCCTCTTCTTCCTCATCCTCATCCCCCTCCTCCGATACGCGCTGAGAAACAGACCGGAGGGTGCTCTGGCTATCAAGCGACGTATCTTCCTCCACCGTCTCTTGTGACAAGCGCAAAGCATCCGACTTGATGCTGAGCAGTGAGTTTTTCAACAGGCAAAGCAGCGGGATGGTGAGGCTGATAATGGCAGCATCGCCGCTGACCATCTGTGTTGACTCCTCAAAGTTGCTCAACACCTGGCAGATATCAGACATCCACGTCCACTCCTCATTGTAGACTTGAGGAATCTGACTAACCTGACTACCAGTTCTGGTGGAAGTTGACATTTGGCAGTCTACAATCGCTCTGCGCTGCTGGTAAACTCTGGATAACATGTTTAATGTAGAATTCCATCTCGTGGCCACGTCGCACAACAGTCGGTGAGCGGGCAGTTGTAGGCGGCGCTGCGCTGCCCTGAGAGTGGCAGCATCTGTGGTCGACTTGCGGAAATGCGCACAGATGCGGCGCACCTTGGTGAGCAAATCAGACAGATTGGGGTATGTCTTGAGGAACCGCTGAACTATTAGATTGAACACGTGGGCCACGCATGGCACATGTGTCAGTCTGCCGAGTTGCAGAGCCGCCACCAGGTTACGCCGTTGTCACACACAACCATGCCTGGCTTGAGGTACAGCGGTGCCAGCCACACATCGGTCTGCACTGTGATGCCCTGTAACAGCTCTTGGGCGGTGTGCCTTTTGTCACCTAAGCTCAGCAGTTTGAGCACCGCCTGCTGGCGCTTACCCACGGCACTGCTGCTGCGCCTAGAGCTACCGACTGAAGGCGCTGTGCCCACGGATGGTAATTTGGTGGTGGAGGAGGAGGAGGAGGGGTCGGAGGAGGAGGCATAGTACGTCTGAGAGACTGTGACCGAGGTAGGCCCCGCAATCCTCGGTGTGGGCAGTACATGAGCGGCCCCAGGGTCAGTCTTGGTCCCAGCCTCCACCAAGTTAACCCAATGTGCCGTCAGTGAGATATAGTGTCTCTGCCCGGCAGCACTTGTCCACGTGTCCGTGGTTAGGTGGACCTTCTCAGAAACAGCGTTGGTCAGGGCACGGATGATGTTCTGTGACACGTGCTGGTGTAGAGCTGGGACGGCACATCGGGAAAAATAGTGGCGGCTGGGGACGGAATACCGAGGGGCAGCCACCGCCATGAGATTGCGAAAGGCCTCGATCTCTACCAGCCTATAGGGCAGCATCTCCAGGCTCAGCAATTTGGAGATGTGGACGTTGAGGGCTTGGGCATGTGGGTGGGTGGAACTGTATTTCCTCTTGCGCTCCAGCGTCTGCTGTAAAGACATCTGAACTCTGCGCTGGGACACATTGGTGGACACTGTGGAGGATCGTGGAGGCGAAGGTGTGGTTTTCCGGCGGGAGGCTCTCGTGACGGGGTCCTGGGCAGGGGGTTGACTAGCAGAGGCAGCGAGTGACACAGGGGAAGGAGCAGTGGTGTGACCCGCAGGAGGTGGTGAACGGCCTTGGTTCCATTGAGTGGGGTGTTTAGCACTCATATGCCTGCGCATGCTGGTGGTGGTTAGGCTAGTAGTGGTGGCACCCCTGCTGATCCTGGTGTGGCACAGGTTGCACACCACAGTCCGTCGGTCATCCTCACTTTCTTTAAAGAACTTCCAGACTTGCGAACATCTAAGCCTCGCCACGGGAGCTTCACTACGTGAAACAGTTGCTGCTGATGCACCAGCTCTGGCACTGCTTCTCCCTCTGGCCACACCACTGCCTCTTCCAACCTGTTCTGGTGCAGCAGAAGCACTGTCTTTACTCGGCTTATCAACCCAGCTTGGGTCAGTCACCTCATCATCCTTCGATTCCTCAGTCTGCTCCCCCCTCAGACTTCCTGCCCTGACAACAACTTCACCACTGTCTGACAACCGTGTCTCCTCATCGTCTGACACCTCTTTACAAACTTCTTCCACTAAGTCGATATTGTCATCATCATCATCATCACCCACAGACTGTGACAGTTGGAAAACTTGGGCATCGGGAACGAGGTCAGCAGCAACCTGAGAAGTGGTTTGTGACTCTGGGAAGGGTCCAGAAAACAGTTCCTCAGAGTATGCCGGATCGCATTTCAAATTTTCCTGGGAGGGGGCAGACTGGGGGGAAGGAGGCTGAGGTGGAGGAGCCAGAGGAGTGCTCCTTTGGGTAACGTGGGTGGACTGCATGGAAGACTGACTGGTGGACAAATTACTTGAAGCATTGTCCGCAATCCACGACATCAGCTGTTCGCACTGTTGTTGTTTTAACAGTCCTCTACCACGTGTCCCTGTAAGTTGAGACATGAAGCTAGGGAGTGTAGCTCTGCGGCGATCCCCTGCTCCCTCATCAGCAGGTACTGTCTCACCCTGCCCAGGACCACGGCCTCTGCCCCCTGCAGTAATTGGATGCCCACGCCCTCGCCCTCGTCCTCGACCCTTAGCCCTGGGGTTCAACATTTTTTGTATATAAGTGTATTATATAAAAAAAAAATAAAAGAAATGGGCCTGCTGTACTGAAACCCACAAACTTGTTCAGTCTGAACAAGTAAATATATAGGTGGATAAGTTAGATCAAAATTACGTATTACGTATATTACGTATACGGTTATATATGGCGATAGCTGCACTACTAGTGCCAGCCAGCCAGCCAAGCCAGGAGACAAAAAAAAAATGTCTTGTAGCCCTTAGAAGGGCTGTTGGGTTCTTTTGAGATCACTCCTGCCTAACAAAGAACTAAATGCAGGCCCTAACACTCTCCCTGAAACACAGCAGCTCTATCCCTAACGACATCCAGACAGCATCTGAGCTGAGCACCGCGGGCAGTCACTAGTATATTCCAGGGTCACCTGATCAGGCCAGCCAACCCCTGCTATCGACATGTAAGGGCCCCACGTGATGCTGGGTGTACCACAGAGTCTCCTGGCTTGTGATTGGCTGAGTTTATAGGCGCCAAAAATGCACAATGCGGAAGTTGCCATTTCCTTGAGCATGGCGAGATACTTGTCCGAGCAGCGAGCACTTACGAGTACTGTAATACTCGAACGAGCACCAAGCTCGGACGAGCATGCTCGCTCATCTCTAGTAAAAAGTATAAACCTGAAGGTGTTGGACCCTTACAGAGTAATGAGGGGGGAGTTGCAGACAGCGATGAGGAGAAAGCAAAGCTATTAAATATTTTTTTTCTCCACTGTATTCACTGAGGAAAATAAACTGTCAGATGAAATTCAGAATAGAAAAGTAAATTCCCTATTAAAAGTGCCCTGTCTGACCCAGGAAGAAGTACAGCGTCGTCTTAAAAAGATTAAAATAGACAAATCGCCAGGATCGGATGGCATACACTCCCGTATCCTAAGAGAATTAAGTAATATCATAGCCAAACCCTTATTTCTAATATTTAAGGACTCTATACTGACAGAAAGTGTTCCATATGATTGACGCATAGCAAATGTGGTGCTAATATTCAAAAAGGGTCCAAAAACAGAGCCCGGAAACTATAGGCCAGTAAGTTTAACATCTGTTGTGGGTAAACTATTTGAAGGTTTTCTAAGAGATGCTATCTTGGAGTGCCTCAATTAAAATAAGCAAATAACTCCATATCAGCATGGCTTCATGAGGGATTGGTCATGTCAAACTAATTTAATCAGTTTCTATGAGGAGGTAAGTTCTAGACTTGACCGCGGCGACTCAATGGATGTCGTATATTTGGACTTCTCCAAAGCATTTTACACTGTACCGAATATAAGGTTAGTATATAAAATGAAAATGCTTGGACTGGTAGAGACTGTCTGTATGTGGGTAAGTAACTGGCTCAGTGATAGAAAACAGAGGGTGGTTATTAATGGTACATACTCAGATTGGGTCACAGTCGCTAGTGGGGTACCACAGGGGTCAGTATAGGGCCCTATTCTCTTCAATATATTTATTAATGATCTAGTAGAAGGCTTGCACAGTAAAATATGAATTTTTGCAGATGACAATAAACTGTGTAAAAAAAAGAGGACAGTGCACTGCTACAAATGGATCTGGATAGATTGGATGCTTGGGCAGAGAAGTGGCAGATCAGGTTTAACACTGACAGATATTAGGTTATGCACATAGGAATAATGCAAGTCACCAACACATACTAAATGGTAAAACACTGAGTAACACTGACATGGAAAAGGACCTAGGAATTTTAGTGAAAAGCAAACTAAGCTGTAGAAACCAATGTCAGACAGCTGCTGCCGAGGCCAATAAGATAATGGGTTGCATCAAAAGAGGCAGAGATGCCCGTGATGAGATCATAGTCCTGCCACTTTACAAATCACTAGTCAGACCACACATGGAGTACTGTGTACAGTTCTGGGCTCCTGTGAACAAGGCAGACATAGCAGAGCTGGAGAGGGTTCAGAGGAGGGCAACTAAAGTAATAACTGGAATGGGTGGACTACAGTACAAAGAAAGATTATCTAAATTATTCACTTTAGAAAAAAGACGACTGAGGGGAGATCTAATAACTATGTATAAATATAACGGGGGTCAGTACAGAGATCTCTCCCATGATCTATTTATTCCTAGGACTGTGACTGTGACAAGGGGACATCCTCCGCGTCTGGAGGAAAGAAGGTTTGTACGCAAACATAGAAGAGGATTCTTTACGGTAAGAGCAGTGAGACTATGGAACTCTCTGCCTGAGGAGGTGGTGATGGTAAGTTCACTAAAAGAATTCAAGAGGGGCCTGGATGTATTTCTGGAGGGTAATAATATTATAGGTTATAGTTACTAGAGAGGGGTCATTGATCCAGGGAGTTATTCTGATTGCCTGATTGGAGTCGGGAAGGGATTTTTTGCCCTAAAGTGAGGAAAATTGGCTTCTAGCTCACAGGTTTTTTTTGCCTTCCTCTGGATCAACTGGTAGGATAACAGGCCGAACTGCATGAACAGATGTCTTTTTTTTGGCCTTATAAACTATGTTACTGTATATTTATGTAATGTTACTGCCACGACTATGTAAAATTTTGAACACATAAAACCTCAAAAATCAGATTAAGTCATTTGGCATGATTGCACAATGCTTTCTGTTTGACAACATGCCAGTTGTTGCACTTGCTGTAAACTGAGAGGTGCCAAGTTCTTGACTCCTCTTTAAGATTGTGATATATCTCACCTGAGATGTCAGCACTGTACAACATTGTGGGTCCCAGTGATTGGGAGAACAACGACAAACTGAAATTAAAGCAAAAGATCCACAGAGTGATTATCTGATTAAAAGAATGGAATGTAGTGATTCTTTCTGTACTGCAAGTGAAATTGGATGTCATATCCCAAGGTGGCAACTAGTATCTACACAAAGATTTTTGCAAGACATCAGGCTGTAAACTAGACATTCAGCTACAGTTGTTCTACTGACCTGATGCCAGCACTCTCAAAA
Organism: Rhinella marina; assembly: GCA_900303285.1. Taxonomy (NCBI): domain Eukaryota; kingdom Metazoa; phylum Chordata; class Amphibia; order Anura; family Bufonidae; genus Rhinella; species Rhinella marina. Next base: position 34,346 of record ONZH01009386.1, read on the forward strand.
GCTATCATGGTGCAGTGGAGGCTGAAGTTGAGGTCTATCCTCCTTACCAATGAGTCCCACTTTTGTCTAGAAAGCAATGATAGGTGTAAATTGATCTAAAGGCCGTATGGGCAATTCCATGAAGATGCTTTTACAAGGGGACATTACACCAGTCTTACTCCTGGAATTTTGGCATGGGGTGGCATAATGACAGTCACAATAAACCAATAAAAACAAAAGACTACCCTAATATTAACATCTACAATATATACAACAGTGTTAGGATCCGGTCCTGGTTTTATCTTTAGTCTGTCTGTGGGCATTTCTGCCTCTTTGCAAGATGGCCACTGCAGCTTTAGTGGCCATCTTACCTGCTCCCGGAGGCTATATTAATGTTTGCACCTGTGCCCCACCCTGCTTGAGTATCAGTTGAACCTAGTTTGTCTGTCTCTAGCTGAACTGACTTCATTATTGGTTTGTATGCTGCTGCGGATCTCTTATTTCCGAGTACTGCTATTCAACCTCCTGCCTGATATCTGCTGCGCCGGGGCTTACCTTGCTGGTTAAATCTCCCCAGCCAGGCTCCCCTAGTGCTACACGACCTGCCTGCTGCCTGTCAGTACGCTGCTGTTCACCATTTCCAGGTCTGCTATACTAAACACCGTCTATTCGTCTGTCTGACGTTGTTCGTCGCTGCTGCTACAGAATGTGAGCCGGTTTATATACACTGTAACTGTTACCTGCTTGTACTCCCCTGCCAGCCATTGGCTTCCACATAGTATCCACATAGAGTGTAACAAACAGTGACAGGTGTAAGATCCCTAGAAGCAGTGACATTAGTGAGATCCCGGCAGCAGTCTCAGGGCCCTGGTAAAAATTGCAGATGTAGAACATCTAATAACAACTTTAAGACCCCCCAAAAAGCAACAGTCACAAGTCCTTCAGTAGTAGTGACAGCTAAAAGACACCTAGTCATATCAACAGCTACAGAACCAAAATAGGCACAAAACCCCCAATAACAATGATTGTTTCATGTAAATGTTTGTTTCCGATAATTACCTGTTGTATCAGTCCATGTAAAGGGCCTTTACATAGAAGAAAAAAAAAAAAAACATGAGCCACATTTAGTGCCATCTATGGAGGTTGTGTCAGTAAGCACCACTTCATCAGCAGGGAAGAAGAGCGGGCTGTCTATGAGTAGAAAGAGGACATGTCATTTTTTACATGCACCAATGCCATAAAATATCTGTGGAATGCCAAAAAGTTACACATTTGCCATTGGTCTAACACTTCTAACTAATACAATTAGAGATGAGCGAATCATCCAAAATTCGCTTCGCCGAATGTTTGTCGAACATTTCAAAAGATTTGTACCTCATACAAAGCTATTCGGCGAAGCTGCGCACAAAGCATACGTTATTATGTGGTGTTTTGCGAACATTTGCGCACTAATAATGAACGTACAGTTGTTAAAGGTACACAACTTATGTAAACTCGTACGCATGAGCGTACAAATTGTGTACGAAAATGACGGGCTTTGCTGGAGCGGAATGGTGGAGCAGGAGGAAAGCTCTGAGTCTGACCCCTGGCTACATGATACTGTATCAGCAGATGACAGCAGATCATTTGGCTGTGATTGAGATGAGTGTGCCATCCACTCCACTACCTCATCCACTTTCTCCTCCACAACAATTTTGCGCCTTGGTGGGTTAGCCCGGTGGAACAGTGGACAACTATTGCGAATTCTACAAGTAGAAGCTCCGGCTACAGGTCCTTTGGCACTGCTGCCCTGTGCCACCTTCTCCTTTTTTTGGAGCTCGAGGTCTGGCTGGAACCCTTTTGCTTTTCCATGCCAGATATTTTTCACTTGACTGTGGCCCTGCAGCTGGTCTTTGTCTCTCTCCCTGTCTCTCTCAATCTCTCCCTGTCTCTCTCCCTGCCTGATTAATTACTAGACCTGCACTGGCCCTGCAGTATCCCTGATATGTGTAATATGGATTCCCAGAACAATTACACCCCAATTTTAACAAAACAGTTCTCTGTCTCTCAGAACTTCACAGACAGTGGTTCTGCTCGTCTCAGCAGTCGCAGCACAACTGATGCATAACTGGCTTTCCGAGCCTGAGCCAATCAGATCAAGCCCTTCCCACTAGGTCAGGTGACCGCTTTCTTCCTGGGCTTTTTGCCGTGCGAATAACAAATAATAAAAAAGTTCGCTAATTAACTGAATTCGTTCACATCAGCGTATAAAGTAACTTATACGCAACATTAGCGTACAATTTATCGGACAAGTACGTAGCGAATGCGTAGAAAGCTTTAAGAACAATTTCGAATCTAACGAAGCGAATCTCAAAAAATCCAGATTCGCTTTGCAGCGGAAAATTTCCAAGATTCGTATCAAATCTACAAAGCGGCGAGTAGATTCGCTCATCTCTAAATACAATCTAATATGAAAATTAGCACTAAGCACTATAGGTTAATATTTAAAGACTATTCAACTATAAATATAATAAAATGTCTAAATTGTGACACGTGGACACAGTTTTATTTCAAATCTGAAAAGCTTCTTCAAACATCCAGCTGATGCTCACATCTAATTCCCGTTAAAAGGCATTGTGGATCTAAAATAATTTTCTTTGGTTCCCAGCGTGTTCTTATATGAGGAATCCAATGTCAACCCACACACAGCTGCCTCATGTATAATTTTATAAAGAATATACTTATCACAGTTTGCATCATCTCATTTCACTTCTTCATTTCTTCTGCCAGAGATGTTGCTTTATTTAGACTAATGACCATCTTCACTTCTCTAAAGGAGTGAACTGCTTCCAGTGTATCACATCATTATACCGGGCTATAACTGGCTGCAGAACTTACACATTCATTTAGATCAAAATATTGCCAGCAGTCACATTCACAACGATAATGGGCATCAAATAATACATTTATATTTTACTTCCTGGAGATTTCCATTGGAACTAGGTTTGCTATAAACACACGGCTGAAAAGAACTGACATTTCACATTTTGCCTTTGATTGTGAAAGAGGTGATCCTTAGGTTCTTAGTAATGAGACTAATATTTTTCTATGATTTTTCTATTATCGTAAGCTGGTATAATGGCATCATATTGAGCCGAAAATGTCTTTAGTTAAAGGTTTTTGATTTTCTGGGCACAAAGCCTACATTATTATGGACAGCCTTCAGCAAGCAGTGCTGAACTAGTTATTTCAGTGCATGGGTGCTTTGTATTTGTATTATATGCAGCAAACACCAATTTTAGATACCAATTCCTTTTATACGAAATAGTTTGAACTGCTCATTCTGAAAAATATCTGTGATTGGTTATAAAGATATAGCAATGGGGAGTTTGTCACAAGACACAGAATGGCAGGTAAACCTCAATGCACAGAAGACTCAACCCAAACATTTTTATGTTATATTTTGAGATTTCAGTTTGCATATAGCTATATAGAAGCTATGGGGGTCATGAAGCTGAAATACGTCTATATTATATTTTCCCCACTCACGCCAGGGCTAAGAAACTGGGCGTGACATGGGCAGGGAAGAGGATAGGCTGGCAGGCCCATCTCATTTACCATTTTCTATGCCTGTTTCAGATGTAGAAAAAGGTCTACATGTAAGACAGCTAGGAAGCTGTCTTACATAACTCCGGCAGATTATCCGCCAGTGCAGGGATTTATTAAAACCGGCGTCTAACACGGCGGTCTTAATAAATGTGCCCCTATGGTTCTATTAAAATAAATGAATGATGTATTGTAATGGAATGTAATCTATAACAGATAAATAATAATAATAGCTTTAGAATTATAAATATATTATTAAGTAAACTCTTTGTAGTAATACTATGATTTAAACCAATTCCTCCTCCATTGAAATCCGAGAAAATGTTTAGTTTTTTAATGTAAAATTTATATATTCCCCAATAGAGGGCCATAAAAGAAAGCTTACAAAATCACAAAAAATAAGACCTCATATTGTAAATGGGAAAAAGTAGAAAGTTATGTATGTATCTAGAAGTACAGTGATACAACATTGAAAAAATGCTGCACCTTGAAGTTCAAAATTAGCTGTGTACTTTAAAGGGAAAGTATAGTCTATACTTTTTCTGCTAGTTAAAACCATATAGTGTCACATATCCTTTTTTATAATATGTTTTTATTTTCTGATTGTATATTTTGTATTACATAACATTATTAGTGATCTGTGCAGACCAATAATTGGCCAGATTGATACTGTATGCAAGTTATAAACTGAAGTGTGTTGGAGTCAAATGCACCAAATACAGTAAGCGATGCTTGCCTCTTTGGTACAATTTGGCCTGCTATGGCTGCTATAGGCCATCATAGACTTGTGTTGGAAAAATGGCTTCCATGTCACTTCCCAGCTAACCATTCCAACAATTCTCTCCCTTTTTTGAAAATGATGAGAAGTGAGAACAGTTGGAAATTATAGCACAAGTACAGTATGCAGTATGCTCCACAATTTCTGATTTTTTTATGCCATAAAAGTGGCACAAATGCAGTGTTAAAGTGAGCTCATAATTTTTAAAGAGTTAAAATGAGAGAAACTGGCTGAAATTGGGCAGAAATTGTAACCCCCACGGAAAGTCCTGATTGACTTTAGTGCAGGAATGTTTTCATTAAAAATGTGCAAATCAATTGTAACAAATCAATTTGTCTCATTAGTCAGACTTCTTTACCTGTGGTGAGCTATCCTCACAAGTGAAGGTGCTCCCACTAGCCGTATGATGATAGATCAGACATCCCACCTGGCCCTGTCAATCTCCTGTTTACACTGCTGTTAAACCTCAAATTTGGCATTGGGAGCAGTTACTGTACACACACTGCCACATTTCCGGGTAGTGGCTCTTACACTATAGCTGCTCCCAATGCTGCAATTGAGCTTTGGCAGCAGCTTGAGCAGGAAATTGACAGGGCTGAACAGCCAGTTTAACACTGCCAGGACAGCTTTACAGCAGGCTATTCCTGCATGGAATGCTGGGAACCAGCTGGACACAAACCTTTGAGTGCAGTATTGATATTTGGCCGATTCTCAAAATATTTGCTTGGTTTCAGCCAGATCTCCGCCGGACCTCATTGGAGTTAATGGGGCTGGATGGCATTCCGACAACATACTTCAATGACTGATCCAGCAGGCTGTTCCCGACCAGAACAGCCTGCCAGATCTGTAAACACCAGTGTGAAACTAAGCTAATAATGATCCCAACAATGAGAAAGTAGAAACACTGGGTGAAGTGCAGAGTGCTTTATTTGGCTTTTTTCTCTGCATATTCTCTGGTTAGGGTTATGTTAAAAAGGGTCTCCAAAATTTGATAACATTTGGAAGGAAGCAGGAGTCTTTGTAAAATAAAAATTAAAAAGAAAAAACTTTGAAATGTTATTCCTTCAGTCCCTGCCCCTCTGATCCTAATTAGAGATGAATGAGCACTAAAATGCTCGGGTGCTCATTATTCGAGTCAAATTTTTCCGGATGTTCGGGTGCTCGTTTCGAATAATGAACCCCATTGAAGTCAATGGGAGACTCGAGCATTTTTTGCAGGGGACCAAAGCTCTGCACAGGGAAGGTTGCGTGAAAACCTGGAAATCTCAGAAAATGATGGAAACACCACGGAAAATGGACAGGAAACAGCAGGGGCAGCATGCATGGATGCCTCTGAGGCTGCCTAATCGTACCATTACGCCAAATTCTGGGCAACAGCCTAGTGGTGACCCTCAAGACAATTGTGCTGACCCAGACCAAGATGGGCAAGGCACATGCCCATCACATGTTAGTAAAGCACCCAACTAGGTGCAACGAAGGTCCATCATCACCTGCGGGTGACACCACTGCCCATGCTGGCACTGCTGTCCAATCCCCCGCCCCAGGACGCAGGCATAAGCATCTCCCTCCCCGCACCCACCCAGTAGTCCACAGCATGCACAAAGTTCTCCCAGCACAGTACCCAGCTCTCCCCATCCCAGACGGGCAAACACGCACCCACCACCCACCCACCCTGTCCACGGCAGACACAAAGACCTCCAAGCACAGTGCCCAGCTTTCCTAATTCCAGATGGGCTAAGACGCACACTGCACCTACCTATTAGTCTCCACACGTGGGTGGGTGCAGAGCCTTTTAGTGCCCCTCAAGACAATGTTTGTGTGCCAGGGCCTGGTAGTAACCCTCCTTTAAGTTGTGGGGGAGAGGCCGCCGGTGACCCTCAAGACAATTTTGGCCGACAGTGTAGTGGCGAGATTCCAAAAAATTGTGGGTGAGAGCCTGGAGGTGACCCACAGAAACAAATGGTTTAAAAAAGCATGGTGGTGCACCCCTGAATGACAGTCTGTGACTGAGATTGCAGGTGAACCCGCTAAAATTGTAGTCTAGCACACCTTGGTGGTGAACCCCTAAATTACAAAGTTTGACTGAGATTGCAGTTTACAGCATGGGAGTGAACCCCAGAATGACTTGTTAAGACTGAAATTGCAGTTTACAGTATGGCGGTGAACCCCAGAGTGGCTTGGTTAGACTAAGATAGCAGCTGAACGACCCAAAAATTTAGCCTGACACAGCATGGCGGTGACTACAGTCCAGTGAACAATTCTGTGGTGTGCGGCACAGTAGCCACAGTCTAGAAAATGTGTTGTTTCTCTCACTTATATATACTACAATCCAGTGAAAAATTGTGTGGTGTGTGGTACACTAGCCGGAGTCTAGAAAATATACGTTATTTCTCTCAGTCATATATACTTCAGTGCAGTGAAAAATTCTGTTGTGTGCTGCACACTAGCCGGAGTCTACAAAATATACGTTTTTTTCTCTCAGTCATATATCCTACAGTGCAGTGAAAAATCGAGTGGTTTGCGGTACAATAGCCGCCATTTAAAGACTACGTTTTTTCTCTCAATTATATATCCTACAGTGCAGTGAAAAATGGTGTGGTTTGCAGTACACTACCCACAGTCTAGAGAATACATTTTTTCTCTCAGATACATTTAATACAGTCCAGTGAAAAATTGTGTGGTGTGTGGTACACTAGCCGCAGTCTAGAGAATACGTTTTTGGCCTCAGATATGAATTCTACAGTTTAGTGATTACACAAAATGTTGAACCCAAGGGCTAAGGGTCGAGGACGAGGACGTGGGCGTCCAAGTGATGTAGGGGGGCAAAGGCCGTGGTCCTGGGCAGGGTGACACAGTACCAACTGATGAGGAAGCAGTGGAACGCCGCAGAGTTTCGCTCCCTAGCTTCATCTCGCAACTTACAGGGTCATGTGGTACACCACTATTGAAACCACAACAGTGCGAACAGGTGATGACGTGGATAGCGGATAATGTGTCCAGTAATTTATCCACCACCCAGTCTTCCACGCAGTCCACCCACGCTAGCCAAGGTAGTAGACCTCTGGCTCCTCCAGCTCAACCTCCTTCCCCCCAGCCTGCCCCCCCATGGAAAATATGGATTCGGATACGGCATACTCACAGGAACTCTTTTCAGGACCCTACCCAGAGACACAAACCACTGCTCAACAGCAACCTGAGCAGTTGCTCTGTCCCGATGCCCAAAATTTAGAACTTTCGCAGTCTGTGGGTGATGAGAGTGTGGAGTTTGTGCAAATAGTGTGTCAAGAGGTGTCGGATGATGATGATGAGACACGGTTGTCAGACATTGATGTTGTTGTCAGGGCAGTAAGTCCGAGCGGGGAGCAGAGTGAGGAATCGGAGGAAGAGCTGGTGGATGATGAGGTGACTGACCCGAACTGGGTTGGTAAGCCTAGTCAAGACAATGCTTCTGAGGGGGAGGAAAGTGCAGCGCCAGAACAGGTTGGAAGAGGCAGTGGGGTGGCCAGAGGGAGAAGCAGGGCCAGAGCAAGTAGATCAGCAACTGTTTCACTGAGTGAAGCTCCTGTGCCGAGGCCTAGCTGTTCGCAAGTCTGGAGGTTCTTTAAAGAAAGTGAGGATGACCGACGGACTGTGGTGTGCAACCTGTGCCACACCAGGATCAGCAGGGGAGCCACCACTACCAGCCTAACCACTACCAGGATGCGCAGGCATATGAGTGCTAAACACACGACTCAATTGAACCAAGGCCGTTCACCTTCTGCGGTTCACACCATTGCTTCCCCTGTGTCACATGCTGGCTTTGCGAGTCAACCCCCCGCCCAGGACCCCGGCACGAGCGCCTCCAGCCCTACAACCACCCCTTCACCTCCACGATCCTCCACACCCTCCACCAATGTATCCCAGTGCAGCGTTCAGCTGTGTTTGCATCAGACATTGAAGCGCAAGCGCAAATGCAAATACAATTCCACCCACCCACATGCACAAGCCCTAAACGTCCACATTTTCAAACTGCTGAGCTTGGAGATGCTGCGATATAGACTGGTAGAGACTGAGGCTTTCCGCAACCTGATGGCGGTTGCTATCCCTCGGTACTTGGTACCCCACTATTTTTCAAGTTGTGCCGTCCCAGCCCTACACCAGCACGTGTCAGAGAACATCATCCGTGCCCTGACCAACGCGGTTACTGAGAAGGTCCACTTAACCACAGACACGTGGACAAGTGCTGGCGAGCAGGGACACTATATCTCCCTGACGGCAGATTGTGTTAACTTGGTGGAGGCTGGGACTGCTCATGTACTGCCCACACTGAGGATTGCGGGGCCTACCTCGGTCACGGTTTCTCAGACTTATTATGCCTCTTCCTCCAAAACCTCCTCCTCCTAATCTCAAATACAATCTGTGAGCGTAGCGCCTTCAGTCGGTAGCTCTAAGCGCAGCAGCACTGCCGTGGGTAAGTGCCAACAGGCGGTGCTGAAACTGCTGAGCTTAGGTGACAAGAAGCACACCGCCCAAGAGCTGTTACAGGGCATCACGGCGCAGACCGATCTTTGGCTGGCGCCGCTGAAACTCAAACTAGGCATGTTTGTGTGTGACAACGGGCGTAACCTGGTGGCGGCTCTGCAACTCGGCAGGCTCACACATGTGACATTATACACCAGTACTATTTCCCAAAGTAACAACAACCCATATAAACACTGCATATAAAACCTGCCTGGCCCACGTGTTCAATCTTGTGGTTCAGAAGTTCCTCATGACCTACCCCAATTTGTCTGATTTGCTCACCAAGGAGCGATGCATCTGTGCGCATTTCCGCAAGTCAACCACAGATGCTGCCACTCTCCGGGCAGTGCAATGGTGCTTACAACTGACAGCTCACCGACTGTTGTGTGACGTGCCTACACAATGGAATTCCATATTACACATGTTAGCCAGGGTTTACCAGCAGCGCAAAGCGATTGTAGACTGCCAGATGACAACTTCCACGAGAACTGGTAGTCAGGTTAGTCAGCTTCCTCAAGTCTACAATGAGGAGTGGACGTGGATGTCTGATATCTGTCAGGTGTTAAGCCACTTTGAGGAGTCAACACAGATGGTCAGAGGCGATGCCGCCATTATCAGCGTCACCATCCCGCTGCTTTGTCTGCTGAAAAACTCACTGCTCAGCATGAAATCAGAGGCTTTGCGCTTGTCACAGGAGATGGGGGAAGAAGATACGTTGCTTGATAGCCAGACCACCCTCAGGTCTGTTTCTCAGCGTGTATTGGAGGAGGAGGATGAGGAGGAAGAGGAGGAAGAGAAGGAGACTGTTGGCGAGACTGAAAAGGGAACCTATGCTCATTCCTTCTTATCTGTTGAGCGTGTATGGGATGAAGAGGAGGAGTTGGAGGAGGAGGAAATGGAGAGTCAGCCTATTGAGGAAAGGGAATTTTTGCGTGTTGGGACTCTTGCGCACATGGCTGACTTCATGTTAGGCTGCCTTTCCCGTGACACTCGCATTAGAAGCATTTTTGACAACACCGATTACTGGGTGTTCACCCTCCTGGACCCCCGGTACAAGCAGAACTTTTCCACTCTCATTCCTGTAGAGGAGAGGAGTATGAGAGTAAATCAATATCAACAGGCCCTGGTGCACAAGCTGAAACTATCCTTCCCATCTGACACCGCTAGCGGAAGAGAGCGTAGTTCTGTGGGCCAACTAGCGGGGGAGAGGAAGGAAAACAGGCAGATTGTCAAGCACTGGCAGGGGAACACTCTCCGAGGTCTTTGCCGGTTTTATGTCACCCCAGCAAGACTATGTCACCCGTCCCCCAGTAGGGGGGAGCTGTTCAGAAAGATGGTGAGGGAGTACCTAGCTGACCATACCAACGTCCTGCGTGATCACTCTGCTCCATACAACTACTGGGTTGCAAAGCTGGACATGTGGCCCGAACTGGCACTGTACGCCTTGGAGGTGCTGGCCTGCCTTGCCGCTAGCGTGTTGTCAGAGCGGTCTTCAGTGCAGTTGGTGGTATCATCACTGATAAGCGTACACGCCTGTCAACTGACAGCGCTGACAGGCTGACGATTATTGAAATGAATAAAGCCTGGATTTCACCGGAATGCAAATCTCCACCGGGGGAAAGCAGCTCAACATGAAGATTCTTTATGTATCCTGTCCTCTCCTCCTCCTCCTCCTTCTTCTCTTCGCACTTAAATGCTGAGCCAACAGGCAATTTTTCTAAGGGCCAACTGGCGCTCTTTACAAACAATGTTTACGGAGGGTCACCTACAGGCCCTCTCTCAATCAATTTTTTAGGAGCGTCAACTACAGACACTCAAAAACAATTTTACAGGAGGGTCAACTACAAACACTCCAAAACAATTTTTCTGGAGGGTGAACTTCAGACACTCCAAAACAATTTTTTGGGAGGCTCACCTACAGCCATTTGACTGCAATCTCAGTCTGACCAAGGCATTGGTGGTGTCACCGCCATGCTGTGTCAGGGTAAAATTTTAGGTGGTTCACCGGCTACCTCAAGTAACTTGGTCAATTGGGGGTGTTACCGCCATGCTGTGTCAGGGTAAAATTTTATGTGCTTCACCTGCTACCTCAGTGTAACTTGGTCACTCTGGGTTCACCGCCATGCTGTGTCAGGGTTAATTTTTGGGTGGTTCACCTGATACCTCAGTCTAACTTGGTCACTCTGTTGTCACCGCCATGCTGTGTCAGGGTAAAATTTTATGTGCTTCACCTGCTACCTCAGTGTAACTTGGTCACTCTGGGTTCACCGCCATGCTGTGTCAGGGTTAATTTTTGGGTGGTTCACCTGATACCTCAGTCTAACTTGGTCACTCTGGGTTCACCGCCATGCTGTGTCAGGGTTAATTTTTGGGTGGTTCACCTGATACCTCAGTCTAACTTGGTCACTCTGTTGTCACCGCCATGCTGTGTCAGGGTAAAATTTTATGTGCTTCACCTGCTACCTCAGTCTCACTTGGTCACTCTGTTGTCACCGCCATGCTGTGTCAGGGTTAATTTTTGGGTGGTTCACCTGATACCTCAGTGTAACTTGGTCACACTGGGTTCACCGCCATGCTGTGTCAGGGTAAAATTTTATGTGCTTTAACTGCTACCTCAGTGTAACTTGGTCACTCTGGGTTCACCGCCATGCTGTGTCAGGGTAAAATTTTATGTGCTTCACCTGCTACCTCAGTGTAACTTGGTCACTCTGGGTTCACCGCCATGCTTCGTCAGGGTTAATTTTTGGGTGGTTCACCTGATACCTCAGTCTAACTTGGTCACTCTGTTGTCACCGCCATGTTGTGTCAGGGTAAAATTTTATGTGCTTCACATGCTACCTCAGTGTAACTTGGTCACACTGGGTTCACCGCCATGCTGTGTCAGGGTAAAATTTTTGGGTGGCTCACCTGCTACCTCAACTAACTTGGTCACTTGTTGGTGTCAACACTAGACTGCGGCTACTGTACCGCACACAACAGAATTGTTTACTGCACTGTAGTATATATAACTGAGAGAAAAAACATAGTCTTTAAATGGCGGCTATTGTACCGCAAACCACTCATTTTTTCACTGGACTGTAGTGTATATAACTGGGAGAAAAAAACGTAGTCTTTAGACTGCGGTTAATTTAACGCAAACCGCTCAATTTTTCACTGGACTGTAGTACATATAACTGAGAGAAAATATGTAGTCTTTAAATGGCGGCTATTGTACCGCAAACCACTCAACTTTTCACTGGACTGTAGTACATATAATTGAAAGAAAATACGAATTTGATAGACTGACGCTGCTGTACAGCACACTACAGAATTGTCCACTGGACTGTAGTATATATAACAGAGAAAAAACGTAGTCTTTAAATGGCGGCTATTGTGCCGCAAACCATTCATTTTTTCACTGGACTGTAGTACATATAACTGAGAGAAAATACGTATTTTATAGACTGACACTGCTTTACAGCACACTACAGAATTGTTCACTGGACTGTAGTATATATAACTGAGAGAAAATATGTAGTCTTTAGACTGCGGCTAATTTAACGCAAACCACTCAATTTTTCACTGGACTGTAGTACATATAACTGAGAGAAAATACGTATTTTATAGACTGACACTGCTGTACAGCACACTACAGAATTGTTCACTGGACTGTAGTATATATAACTGAGAGAAAATACGTAGTCTTTAGACTGCGGCTAATTTAACGCAAACCACTCAATTTTTCACTGGACTGTAGTACATATAACAGAGAGAAAATACGTATTTTATAGACTGACACTGCTGTACAGCACACTACAGAATTGTCCACTGGACTGTAGTATATATAACTGAGAGAAAATACGTAGTCTTTAGACTGTGGCTAATTTAACGCAAACCACTCAATTTTTCACTGGACTGTAGTACATATAACTGAGAGAAAATACGTAGTCTTTAAATGGCGACTATTGTACCGCAAAGCACTCAATTTTTCACTGTACTGTAGTACATATAACTGAGAGAAAATAAATATTTTATAGACTGACTCTGCTGTACAGCACACTACAGAATTGTTCACTGCACTGTAGTATATATAACTGAGAGAAAAAACGTATTCCCTAGACTGACGCTACTGTACAGCACACTACATAATTGTTCACTAGACTGTAGTACATATAACTGAGAGAAAAAACATATTTTCTAGACTGATGCTAATATACAGCACACTACAGACTTTTTCACTGCACTGTAGTATATATAACTAAGAGAAAAAACATATTCCCTACACTGATGCTACTGTCCAGCACACTACATAATTGTTCACTGGACTGTAGTATATATAAATGAGAGAAAAACGTATTCCCTAGACTGCACTACAGATCCCAGCAAGCCAAGGTACAGCAGCAGCAGCAAAAATGAGTACTGAGAGGACTTTAGGCAATTTCTTTGGGGTCTGTGTGGACCACATGCTGTCCCTTCTGCCACCAGTCGCTGTGCACAGTGTGCAGCCAAGATGGCGGTAGCTGCACTACAAGTCCCAGCCAGGAGGAGACCAAAAAAAAAATAAATTCTTGTAGCACTTAGAAGAGCTGTTGGGTTATTTGAGGATGATTCCTGCCTAACCAACATCTAAATTGAGGCCCTAGAACTCTCCCTGACAGACAGCAGCTCTATCCCTAATCTCATGCAGGCGGCGTCTGAGGCGAGCAGCGCGGGACCAGATTCTTATATTCCCAGGTCATCTGATCTGGCCAGCCAATCCCTGCTATCGACTTGTAGGGGTCCCACGTGATGCTAGAAGGTACCAAACACTCTCCTGCATGTTGATTGGCGAAGAAAAGGTGCCTAACATGCAGGAAGAGGAAGATGCCATTTCCTCGAGGATCACGATATGCTTGTCCGAGTATCGAGCATGTACGAATACCCTAATACTCGAACGAGCACCAAGCTCGGACGAGCATGTTCGCTCATCTCTAATCCTAATCCTAATTTTCCTGTTGTGTCCTTAATAAATGTGGAAACTTTCATTAATTCATTTTATAGATGACACAATGCTTACTTTGATATATGTCCTATCATAGTTTTTGAATAAAGAACATGTATAATTATTACAGTAAATTAATTTCAAGAATAATGCACACTTAACAATCCAGACAGTCACATTGTATGTGAAGATTAACACATTGAAAGGAGCTACTGCTATAAAGACAATTATGAAGTTGTTTCTTCATGTTTCTTTATTTCATGACAGGGTCAATTACTTTGTTAAAACTTATTTAATGAGTTAAGAAAATTAATTTCTCATTGTGCTGGAAACTTTAATGTCGTGTCATTTTTTAAAATTCTACAACCAGAATACATTTTAATTGGCAATGCCTGGCATGTATCTCTATGGAAACTATTTTATATTTGCAGTGTTACATATTGTATGATGTATATTCTATTTATGCTAAGTTTTGCTAGAAGATTGAAACATACTTTCCACTACAACATATCATAGGATTAATGTAATGGAATGCATTAGATTAACGATAATTCTAGACCATTTCTGTTGCTTAGAGATGAGCAAATCTATTCGCCGTTTTGTAGATTCGATACGAATCTTGGAAATTTTTTACACTGAAGCAAATCCGAATAGTTTCAGATTCGCTTCGGAAATTTCTTCTGAAATCTTTGTACACTAACGCTACGTATGCATCATATAAGTTATACGCTAATGCTACGCATCTGATAATTTTTACGCTACTGCGTACATATTCAGTTAAGTAGCGTACTTTTACTGTATATTCGTTCTTTGTGCGGGCCAAGACAATCATACGCTACAGCTTCGTACGCACTTTGTATAATCAGGCGTAAGTATTTGCGGGAATGTTCGCAGAACACGACAGAATAATGAATGATTTGTACGCAGCTTCGACCAAATAGCTTTGCATTAAGTACGAATCTTTTTAAAAATTCGACGAACATTTGGCGAAGCGAATTTTGGATGATTCGGTCATCTCTACTGTTAACGTATATGGCCTTGAATTAACTTCGGAAAGACTGTTGAGTTTTATTTTTATTAAATCAATACTGTAAGTAGAGAAGAGAGATTACCTACATGTGGTGGTGGTGTGTGCCATAATGTGCAACTTTTTTGTGCTTCAATAGTGGTGTAATAGACATTTCAATTCCATAGACAGTTATTATGTTGTTATGCTGGATAACTAAACTCATAGTATCTTCACCTTGAGATGCATAGTTTCCATCTTATTGAATGAGATAATTGGATTTGTATTTCATATAGCCAATATTAAAACTGATCATTGTAAGATATAAAAAGTTTACACTTTGAAAAATACTGTACCTTTTGGACTATAAGACACAACCTGGGGAAAAAAAACAACAACACATTTTTCATCAGGCCCATATTCTTCATCAGACCTCAGATCTGACCGCAAGCTCCATCATCCTCAACTCAGACCCCCCACAACCTCCTTCAGTCTCAGATCAGACCCCTATGAGCCTCAGATCAGACTCCAACCAGCCTCAGAAAAAAAAAAAAAACTCACCTTGTTGTTTGCTTCAGATGGCCCTTGATGTCACACAGCATCAGGTCATAGTGTGCACCTACGTGTAATACGTCCTGACACTGTACACAGTCAGGACACAGTACCGAACGGAGACAGGAAAAAGACCAGGGAGAGTGAGTAAAGCCATGTAGGTCTTTCCTCACCACTCCCTGTGCCCCCTGCATGCTAATGACCTATTCCATAAATTTGTATGGTGCCAATTTGCACTGATGTCCATGGTGGAAGTGTCTACGCCCCCTGTGATCCAACCATTGCTCAATGGCATTTGCAGCGAACATCCCAAACTGTTCCCATGGTAATTGAAAATCAATGACAAAATCAAAATCAATCAACATTTTCTTGCCATTGTTTAATTAACGTGTTAGACATTTCTTTTAGTTCTGTTACATCTGTATAAACTTGTGGCACACTACCACTATGTGTATGAGCATCCATATAAATGCCCCCATGTAATACTACATTGCTGCTATGGTGGCCACTGCAGGGGAAATGGTTTTGACTCCTTCTAAATCTAATTTTTTTTGTAAGTATAATATTCATATATACATATTGTACTGGATGATATTCATTTAGTATGTTGAGGGCTGGATCCTGAGATCATTTTGGGATATTTGGATATCTGGAGTATTAGGGTCTTAGGGCCCATTCACACGACCATGTGAATGGGTCCGCATCTATATAAATATTGCGGAATAGATGCGGCCCCATTCACCTCTGTGGGAGCAGGCAGCCGTGGCACGGAGCCATGTGCGGACAAGTATAGGCATTTTCAATGCAGGTGCGCTGAGAAACACACGCCGGGCGGCAGCCTTAGTATTGCGGGTCTTCATTATTGCGGACCCACAATAATACAGTCATCTGATTGGGCCCTAACCAAAGTAATATTGTGTCTGTGCATGTATCATGGGGTACTGTATGCATTGGTTTTATTTTTTTTCTTTTCAGTAATCGTACAGACAATGAACATACAGGCACTGTTGTGATATCTCCACAAAAGAACACTGTCTGTAAAGATACACACTTGTCTGACATTACAGCACAATGCAGCATATACATAAATATGAAGCATAATGACATCATCAGAACAGAGAGCAGATAATAAATGCATAGGCAAGGTCAAAAACTGAATACACTGCATATACTAACCACATAGAAAGCACATTTTCCTGCAATCTGGAAATACATGTATGCTTATTCATTTATATATTCTGGATTAGATTAGTATCCTGCAATCTTATTGTTCACAGTCTTATATGTATGCAAAAGCTATGCTGGAGTCAGTGTAGGTGGAACAATGATATATTATTCTAATTAAGTTTGTGCAAATCTTTGTGATAGCCAGAAGAACATACGGTTGCACTGTCAAGAGAATAGTACTCCTATTTTTACAAGAAAATCCTGCTAAGATATTGTCATTTTGTAAAATAAATGCATATTATTATTTTTTTTCATAGTATTACTTACCTTTTATATTTAACATGCATGTATGTGTTAGGTACAAGCTCTGTAATATAATTTCATTTAGTTATTCTAATTTAGTTCAATGTAGTTGTATGGTGACATGTACTTACCAATTCATGTAAACCTGACCATGACAGTGGACAAGTTATCAAAGCATTTGCACCAGAGCACTAAGTCATAAGAAAAAGAGTAATGAAAAAAAAGGTAATATATTGATCTAATAAATTTAGTTTGCACTGACTTTAGTGAATACAGTCAGCAATATTATTTAAAATGCTGGGTATTAACGATGAGTGAACTAGGTTCGGTCTGAGCTTTGCTATTTTTCGGATGACAGATTAACCTAAATATTTTCATGTTTGTTTAGGATGAATCCACTAAAATGGCGTATAGCACCATTTTAGTGCTTATGTTGGCGGGAAAAAACACCAGGAGGAGGAAGAAGGGATCTAACATAACCCTGAGAGAAAGTGGTCAGATGGCTTCCCCAGATTGGCTACCAGGCGGACAGACAGCCTGGATGACCCAATCAATGCTGCTGCAGGCAGGGAGGTGCCTTAGCAGAATGTGCAGAATGCTATTTTGGGCTGTGAATGAGGGTGGTTGGTTGTCTCCAAAAAAAATTAAAAATCTTAGGAAATCAGGGAGAGTTAGAAATCAATCAAACTTGTATCATACTGAAAGGGGGAGTGAAGGGAAAGGCTAGGATTACAAAGAATTGTGTGTGCAGATAGCCAGGGAAGAAGGAGTGAGGAGCTATGTCTTTTGTGCCTCCTAGCAGCAATGCATCTGCTGCACAGCAGATCTCAAAAGCAGCTGCCTGCAAGGAAATACTTTCATTGTTTCCACCATTTTCACAGAAATCCTTATTTTTTGCAGATATATATATATATATATATATATATATATATACATAAAGTGCCTTGCAAAAGTATTGGGCCCCTGGAACTTTTGGAACTTTTCAACCTTTTGCCACATTTCAGGCTTCAAACAAAAAGATATAACATTTTAAATTTTTGGTGAAGAATCAACAAGTGGGTCACAATTGTGAAGTGGAACGAAATTTATTGGATCATTTAAACTTTTTTTGTACTAATAATACTGAAAAGTTGGGCATGCAAAATTATTTGGACCATTTACTTTCAGTTCAGAAAACTCACTCCAGAAGTTCGTGGAGGATCTCTGAATGATCCAATGTTGTCCTAAATGACTGATGAAAATAAATAGAATCCATCTGTGTGTAATCAAATCTCCATATAAATGCACCTGCTCTGTGATAGTCTCAGGGTTCTGTTTAAAGCACAGAGAGCATCATGAAGACCAAGGAACACACCAGGCAGGTCCTTGATACTGTTGTGGAGAAGTTTAAAGCCAGATTTGGATACCAAAAGATTTCCCAAGCTTTAAACATCCCAAGGAGCACTGTGCAAGCAATCATATTGAAATGGAAGGAGTATTAGACCACTGCAAATCTACCAAGACCCAGCCGTCCCTCTAAACTTTCATCTCAAACAAGGAGAAGACTGAACAGAGATGCAGCCAAGAGGCCCATGATCACTCTGGATGAACTACAGAGATCTACAGCTGAGGTGGGAGAGTCTGTCCATAGGACAACAATCAGTCGAACACTTCACAAATTTGGCCATTATGGAAGAGTGGCAAGAAGAAAGCCATTTCTCAAAGATATCCATAAAAAGTCTTGTTTACAGTTTGCCACAAGCCACCTGGGAGACACACCAAACATGTGGAAGAAGGTGCTCTGGTCAGATGAAACCAAAATCGAACTTTTTGGAAACAATGCAAAACGATATGTTTGGCGTAAAAGCAACACAGCTCATCACCCTGAACACACAATCCCTACTATCAAACATAGTGGAGGCAGCATCATGGTTTGGGCCTGCTTTTCATCAGCAGGGAAAGGGAAGATGGTTCAAATTGATGGGAAGATGGATGGAGCCAAATACAGGACCATTCTGGATGAAAACCTGTTGGAGTCTGCAAAAGACCTGAGACTAGGATGGAGATTTATCTTCCAACAAGACAATGATCCCAAACATAAAGCAAAATCTACAATGGAATGGTTCAAAAATAAACGTATCCACATCTTAGAATGGCCAAGTCAAAGTCCAGACCTGAATCCAATTTAGAATATGTGGAAAGAGCTGAAAACTGCTGTTCACAAACGTTCTCCATCCAACCTCAAAGAGCTTGATCTGTTTTGCAAGGAAGAATGGGTAAGAATTTCAGTCTCTAGATGTGCAAAACTGATAGAGACATACCCCAAGCGACTTGCAGCTGTAATTGCAACAAAAGGTGGCGCAACAAAGTATTAATGCAAGGGGGCCAAATAATTTTGCACGCCCCACTTTTCAGTTTTATTAGTACAAAAAAAGTTTAAATGATCCAATAAATTTCGTTCCACTTCACATTTGTGACCCACTTGTTGATTCATCACCAAAATTTTAAAATGTTATATCTTTTTGTTTGAAGTCTGAAATGTGGCAAAAGGTTGAAAAGTTCCAGGGGGCCGAATACTTTCGCAAGGCACTGTATATATATATATATATATATATATATATATATATATATGTTATGTAGCAAAACACAAGGTATAGCAGCAATCTTCCTGTGAATGTTAACATGAAATTCAGCTTCAAGCCTCAATCATCCATTTATGTTTATTCAGTTTCCACATGGTTGAAATGTATTTTTTGGGCGGGTTCAATGTAATTAACTAGCATATATGTGATTACTGCAGCAAAACACATGGTATAGCAGCAATATACCTGTATATCAGCAATATACCTGTAAGTGTTAATGTGAAATTGATTGTTAAGCCCCAATCATCTGTTTATGTTTATTCAGTTTGCACACAGTTGTAATTAATTTATTTATTTTTTGAGGGGTTCCATGTAATTCTCTCTCTCTCTCACATAAGGACCGCCCCAGAAAAGAAAGACCAAGAGTCACCTCTGCTGCGGAGGATAAGTTCATCCGAGTCACCAGCCTCAGAAATCACAGGTTAACAGCAGCTCAGATTAGAGACCAGGTCAATGCCACACAAAGTTCTAGCAGCAGACACATCTCTACAACAACTCTTAAGAGGAGACTGTGTGCAGCAGGCCTTCATGGTAGAATACCTGCCAGGAAACCACTGCTAAGGACAGGCAACAAGCAGAAGAGACTTGTTTGGGCTAAAGAACACAAGGAATGGACATTAGACCAGTGGAAATCTGTGCTTTGGTCTGATGAGTCCAAATTTGAGATCTTTGGTTCCAACCACCGTGTCTTTGTGCTATGCAGAAAAGGTTAACGGATGGACTCTACATGCCTGGTTCCCACCGTGAAGCATGGAGGAGGAGGTGTGATGGTGTGGTTGTGCTTTGCTGGTGACACTGTTGGGGATTTATTCAAAATTGAAGGCATACTGAACCAGCATGGCTACCATAGCATCTTGCAGCGGCATGCTATTCCATCCGATTTGTGTTTAGTTGGACCATCATTTATTTATCAACAGGACAATGACCCCAAACACACCTCCAGTCTGTGTAAGGGCTATTTGACCAAGAAGGAGAGTGATGGGGTGCTACGCCATATGACCTGGCCTCAACAGTCATCAGACCTGAACCCAATCAAGATGGTTTGGGGTGAGCTGGACCGCAGAGTGAAGGCAAAAGGGCCAACAAGTGCTAAGCATCTCTGGGAACTCCTTCATGTTGGAATACCATTTCAGGTGACTATCTCTTGAAGCTCATCAAGAGAATGCCAAGAGTGTGCAAAGCAGTAATCAAAGCAAAAGGTGGCTACTTTGAAGAACCTAGAATATAAGACATATTTTCAGTTGTTTCACACTTTTTTGTTAAGTATATAATTCCACATGTGTTAATTCATAGTTTTGATGCCTTCAGTGTGAATCTACAATTTTCATAGTCATGAAAATACAGAAAACTCTTTGAATGAGAAGGTGTGTCCAAACTTTTGGTCTGTACTGTATATATATCTATATTGTAAAGGATTAGGTAGCGGGATAGTCGTCTCCTGGGGTAGACAGGCACTCACTAGCAGGAACACCAGAAGAATTATCCGACCACATGGCAGGAATTTGGAGCAAACTGACCTCAGTCCGTTTTTTTTTCAGGTTGCAGGGCATAAACCAAAACAAACAGCAAAATAAAACCTATGCCTCTCCGGCTCTAACTTAAACACAAACGAATTCCTCACTGACGTAGTGCAGGCCTAAGACCTGACACCCAAAACAAACATGTACAAGGAACAGTCTGTACAACCTGAATTTTTGCAGTCCAGCAGTGTCCTCTCGCAGACATATACCACCTTCCCCCAGGCTGAGAGAGAGAGTGTGACTCGGAGGCTGGCTTGTTTTTAAAGAGGCCATCACAGCTGATCCCTAATTACCTCCAAATCACACAGACCTCTGAGACCAATGCTTGCTTTACCTGAATGGAACCATAAAGCATGGAGAAACATAGACACCATCTACCACTTTCCCACATGGTCTGTCACAATATATATATATATATATATATATATATATATATATATATATATATATATTACAAAAAAGTAGCAGCACTTGGGCCCGACATATTTATGATCATTAATATGCACTAAGAGCTTCTACTTTATCTCATAGTAAGTATAGCAGTCATGCATTTTACTTTTTTCACATATTCACCGTATCTATATCTTAGCGCACACAGAGTGCTGCTACTTTTTTGTATTGTAAATCTATTAGCCATGGCAGCCTGCAACTGTCCTCCACCTATTCATTTTTTTGGAGTTGCTTGTTCATTTTTTGTGTATTTACATGTATATATAGGGGATATGGCTTCCTCTGTGAACTTAGTACTCCCGCCCACCTGCCTTGAGCCTGGTGCTTTTAATCAGGAAACTAGCTGGATGTTCCTTTAATTCGATGTCTTGCAGGTTGCTATAGGATGCAAGCCTGTGTTAGAGTAGGTCCCTTCTATTAGAAGCCACCTTGTCGATTGGTAGATGAGTTTGGCATATTTATGATTAATATGCGCTAAAAGCTTCTACTTTATCTCATAGTAAGTATAGCAGTCATGCATTTTACTTTTTTCACATATTCACCGTATCTGTATCTTAGCGCACACAGAGTACTGCTACTTTTTTGTATTGTATATCTATTAGCCATGGCAGCCTGCACCTGTCCTCCACCTATTCATTTTTTGGAGGTGCTTGTTCATTTGAATACTGCATCAAAACACATAGTATAGCAGCAATCTACCTGTGGGTGTTAACCCCTTAGTGACTGATGACGTACTATGTACGTCATGATGTGGTGTTAGTTACCGCATCATGACGTGCACAGTACGTCATGAGCTCCAAGTGTCACCACAAGTACACTTGCGGTGACACTTGCTTGTAAACGGGTGTCACGGACAGCAGAGCTGTCCGGACACCCGGCAGGGGACCAATCACAGTGGTCCTTACCTTAGAACCCCTGCGATTGGTCAGTCAGATTTGACTGACCCAATCGCAGCGTTCAGCAGCTATGTTTTAATATTTCAGGATGGCCAAGCGGACCCCCAACCTACCGCCCACCCGCCACCCGCCGTCCTCCGCTGCCGCTGGTTAGTATTAGCCCCCCCTTACCCAGTTTATTCCCCCCAAGTTTCAGGATGGCGAGCGGTATTAGATTGTCAGCTGTAACATACAGCTGACAATCTAATGTAACGGCCGACATCGCTGCTGGCAGTGATGTCGGCCGTTTAACCCCTTCCATGCCGCGATCCGTAGGGACCACGGCATGGAAGGGTTTAACAGGGAGGAAGCTCCCTCCCCCATCGGGTGCTGTGGTGTGGCCAGAAGAGAGGGAGGGAGCTAAAGTAGCTTGATCAGGCTTAGTGTGTAAAGTAAAAATACACTGCATTACACTATATAGTGTACTGCAGTGTATTATAGAGACATCAGATCCACTGGATCTTCAAGAACCAAGTGGGTCTGAGTCAAAAAAGTAAAAAAAAGGGTAAAAAAATGAAAAACGTGAAAAAAATCATTTTTTTCCATATATGCACATTTATAACTGAGTAAAAATAAATAAAATAAAATAATAAAATACCCTAGACATGTTAGGTATCGCCGTGTTACTCTACAAAAATCTCACATGGCCTAACCCCTCAGATGAACACAGTAAAAAAATAAAATAAAAACTATTGAAAAAAAGCCATTTTTTGTCACCTTACATTACAAAAAGCATAATACCAAGCAATCAAAAAGGCGTATTCCTCCCAAAATAGTACCAATCTAACAGTCATCTCATCCCGCAAAAAAGTAGCCCCTACCTGAGACAATCGCCCAAAAAATAAAAAAAAGTACAGCTCTCAGACTATGGAGACACTAAAACATGATTTTTTTTCTTTCAAAAATGATATTATTGTGTAAACCTTAAATAAATAAAAAAAGTACACTTGTTAGATATCGTCACGTCCGTAACAACCTACTCTACAAAAATCTCACATGACCTAATCCCTCAGATAAACACAGGAAAAAAATAGAATAAAAACTGTGTCAAAAAAGCCATTTTTTGTCACCTTACATCACAAAAAGCGTAATACCAAGCGATCAAAAAGGCGTATTCCTCCCAAAATAGTACCAATCTAACCGTCATCTCATCCCGCAAAAAAGTAGCCCCTACCTGAGACAATCGCCCAAAAAATTAAAAAAAACTACAGCTCTCACACTATGGAGACATTAAAACATGATTTTTTTCTGTTTCAAAAATGATATTATTGTGTAAACCTTAAATAAATAAAAAAGTACACATGTTCGGTATCGCCTCGTCCCTAACAACCTGCTCTACAAAAATCTCACATGACCTAACCCCTCAGGTGAACGCAGTAAAAATGAATAAATTAAAGCTGTGCCAAAATTACCAATTTTTGGGTCACCTTGCCCCAAAAAAGTGTAATAATGAATAATAAAAAAATCATATGTACCCAAAATTGGTACCAATAAAAATTTTAACTCTTCCTGCAAAAAATGAGCCCCTACACAAGACGATCGGAAGAAAAATAAAAAAGATATGGCGTTAAGAAAATGGAGACACAAAAACATATTTTTTCTCAAAAATGCTTTATTATGTAAAACTGAAACAAACAAACAAAGAAAGTAGACATATTTGATATCATCGCGTCCGTAACAACCTATAAAAATACCACATGATCTAACCTGTCAGATGAACATTATAAAAAACAAAAAATAAATACAGTACCAAAACATCCATTCTTCGGTTACCTTGCCTCCCAAAAAAAAAATATAGAGCGATTAAAAATCATATGTACCCCAAAATAGTACCAATAAAACTGTCATCTTATCCCATAGTTTCCAAAATGGGGTCACTTTTTGATTGTTTGTACTATAGGGTGCATCTGGGGGGCTTCAAATGGGACATGGTGTCTAAAAACCAGTCCAGCAAAATCTGACTTGAAAAAACCATACGGCGCTCCTTTCCTTCTGCGCCCTGCCATGCGCCCATACAGCAGTTTACCACCACATGTGGGGTGTTTCTGTAAACCGCAGAATCAGGGTAATAAAGATTTGAGTTTTGTTTGGCTGTTAACCTTAGATGTGTTAATGAAAAAAACTGGACTAAAATGGTAAATCTGCCAAAAAAGTGAAATTTAGAAATTTTATCTCCATTTTCCTTTAATTCTTGTGGAATACCTAAAGGGTTAACAAAGTTTATAAAATCAGTGTTAAGTAACTTGAGGGGTGTAGTTTCCAAAATGGGATCATTTATGGGGGGGTTCTACTATTTCTACTATATAAGTCCCACAAAGTAACTTCAGATCTGAAATGGTCCTTAAAAAGTGGGTTTTGGAAATTTTCTTAAAAAGTTTAAAGAATTGCCTCTAAAATTCTAAGCCTTCTAACTTCCCAAAAAAATAAAATGACATTTACAAAATGATGCAAAGATAAAGTAGACATATGGGGAATTTTAAACAATAAATATTTTATGAGGTATCACTTTCAATTTTAAAAGCAGAGAAATTGAAATTTTGAAAATTGTGAATTTTTCAAAAATTTGGGTAAAGTTGGGATTTTTTCATAAATAAAGGTGACATATATTGACTCAAATTTATGACTGTCATGAAGTACAATGTGTCACGAGAAAACAATCTCAGAATGGCTTGGATAAGTAAAAGTGTTCCAAAGTTATTACCACATAGAGTGATACATGTCAAATTTCAAAAATAAGTCTGGTCACGAAGGTGCAAAATGACCCGGTCATTA
>ONZH01009387.1:0-104552 GCA_900303285.1 Rhinella marina
GGATTGGAGTGAGTGGACAGCTGAACTGTGACACACAAAATGGTTCCACGCAGCTGTGTGAAATGGATTTGTATCACTGAGCTAAAACAACTAAAAAACTATTTTTTTTTTTTTGGAGTTTTGTTTCTTTGGGAACGTGACGTGCAGAAACTATCGTAGAGCTAACTGACACCCTACTGACGGTGGCTATTTAGACTGCGACCCAGACAAATGTCGCACAGAGATTTTTGGGATCCAGCTATATACGTGACAGGCAGCAAAAGACTTGGTTGTATTAAGTGACGTACAGAAAGTGTCACCTGGACAGAAAATACGGATAGGAGTGAGTGTAATGAACTGTGACACACAGAATGGTTCCACGCAGCTGTGTGAAATGGATTTGTATCACTGAGCTAAAACAACTAAAAAACTATTTTTTAAAAAAAATTTTTGGAGTTTTGTTTTTTTGGGAACGTGACGTGCAGAAACTATCGTAGAGCTAACTGACACCCTACTGATGGTGGCTATTTAGACTGCAACCCAGACAAATGTCGCACAGAGATTTTTGGGATCAAGCTATATACGTGACAGGCAGCAAAAGACTTGGTTATATTAAGTGACGTACCGAAAGTGTCACCTGGACAGAAAATACGGATTGGAGTGAGTGGACAGCTGAACTGTGACACACAGAATGGTTCCACGCAGCTGTGTGAAATGGATTTGTATCACTGAGCTAAAACAACTAAAAAACTATTTTAAAAAAAAAATTTTTTATGGAGTTTTGTTTTTTTGGGAACGTGACGTGCAGAAACTATCGTAGAGCTAACTGACACCCTACTGACGGTGGCTATTTAGACTGCGACCCAGACAAATGTTGCACAGAGATTTTTGGGATGAAGCTATATACGTGACAGGCAGCAAAAGACTTGGTTGTATTAAGTGACGTACAGAAAGTGTCACCTGGACAGAAAATACGGATAGGAGTGAGTGGACAGCTGAACTGTGACACACAGAATGGTTCCACGCAGCTGTGTGAAATTGATTTGTATCACTGAGATATAACATTAAAAAAAAGGGGGTTATATATGGTGATAGCTGCACTACTAGTGCCAGCCAGCCAAGCCAGGAGACAAAAAAAAAATGTCTTGTAGCCCTTAGAAGGGTTGTTGGGTTCTTTGTGGGTGATTCCTGCCTAACAGAGAACTAAATGCAGGCCCTAACACTCTCCCTGAAACGCAGCAGCTCTATCCCTAACGACATCCAGACAGCATCTGAGCCAAGCACCAAGTATATTCCAGGGTCACCTGATCAGGCCAGCCAACCCCTGCTATCGACGTGATGCTGGGTGTACCGCAGAGTCTCATGGCTTGTGATTGGCTAAGTTTTTAGGCGCCAAAAATGCACGATGCGGAAGTTGCCATTTCCTCGATCATGGCGAGATACTGGTCCGAGCAGCGAGCACTTACGAGTACCCTAATACTCGAACGAGTACCAAGTTCGGACGAGTATGCTCGCTCATCTCTAATCTGGATAGATTGGAGGCTTGTGTTTTTATGCACATAGGAAGGAATAATGCAAGTCAACAGTACATACTAAATGGTAAAACACTGGGTAACACTAACATGTGTTACCACAAAGCGAAAGGAAATTCACCTTCATGGCGAATCAAATTTTACCTGAAACTCGGATCAAAGTCAGTTTTAGCTTCGATTTTCTTAACACTACTGAAAATGGCTGTCTAACAGTCCTCATCCAACCTGACAGAGAAGAATGGCAAATAGAAAATTCCAAATCTAGGTGTGCAAACCATGTAGCATCATACTCAAAAAGACTGGTGGATGCCAAAGGTGCATCAGCTAAGTACTGTCTGAATACTTGTCAATACAAGATTTCAGTTTTTCCTTTTCAATAAATTAGTGAAGATTTCGAACATTCTGTTTTTTCTTTGTGATTATAGGGTATTGAGTGTAGAATGATAAGGAAAAACTTGATTTTTTTTGTTTTAGCACAACATATAGCCTCAACGTAGCCAAATGTGAAAAAGTGAAAGGGTCTGAACACCAAATGCATTGTATCTGTAATGTGGGACAAAATAGGACCAAAGGAAAAGGTAAGATGAAGACCCTGGATTTTTTGTTTGTGACTTTTTTGTGCGGTTATAAGGAAATTAATGTGAGCACTAGGGATGCTCGAGGCAGAGGTTTAAGAACACGTTTTCAATCTAGCTCCCGGTGCCTAAACTATGTTTTTCTCAACAGAGCATGCATGTTGTGTGCATGCAACATTCATGGGTATATGTCTAGTACAGCACACGTGGATGGAGTTTGGAAAACTGTTAAAATTTCATCCAAAGGCTTCCATGAAAATCAAGCACCTTTGGACACCTCTGTCTCTCTGCCATGCTTCGGTCACTCATCAGAGATTCACATATGAAGAGAAGACATGGTGTCATGTCTTCCATCCTGACTCCTGTAATTTCTCCTCAGCATCATGACCTGTTCTGTCCTGCTGTGAGCCTGGTTCTGGATGAACTTGAGAGAAGAGGAAATTCATGGCACTCTGTATATCATGAAAATGCTTGTAGTATGTTCCCAAACTGGTAAAACAATTGATAATTGAAACCTCTGCACACTC
The DNA here is from genome assembly GCA_900303285.1 of Rhinella marina. Taxonomy (NCBI): domain Eukaryota; kingdom Metazoa; phylum Chordata; class Amphibia; order Anura; family Bufonidae; genus Rhinella; species Rhinella marina. Next base: position 2,614 of record ONZH01009387.1, read on the forward strand.
CAAACTCATGTTGGTTTCTTATCTTTTAAGGTACAAATCAGATATCAGATCATATTAGTCAGCAGGCCTTTTTTAGGGCATGACTGTTGTTTTAACTTGAATTTGAAGATTTGAAAATTATAGTCTTACACAGGCTAAGTGATAAAAAATATTTACTAAGCGTGATTATAGATAGATAAATAGATACTAAACAGAAAATGGCAGCAGCACTAGATGAGCCATGAGACATAAAATGAACATGAAATGAACATGTGAAGAAGCAAAAAAGCATAACTGCTATGTAGATAAAATGGAAGCTCTTAGCGCATATAAATGATCATAAATATGTCGGGCTCATCCACCAACGATCAAGGTGGCTTCCAATCGGATGAGTCCTACACTAACACTGACCTGCATCCTACAGAGCTAAGAGCTTCCATTTTATCTACATAGCAGTTATGCTTTTTTGCTTCTTCACATGTTCATTTCATGTTCATTTTATGTCTCATGGCTCATCTAGTGCTGCTGCCATTTTCTGTTTAGTATTTAATTAGCCAGCAGGTAGCTTGCACCTGACTCTCACCTGTAGGAGGTGCTGTCCATTTTTTGTCATTTTAGATAAATAGATAGATAGATAGATAGATAGATAGATAGATAGATAGATAAACAGACACATCACATACAGAGTAGTATAGGTAAATAATAATTAATCACCTGGACTGCAACACAATGGAGAAGCTCCTGTCGCCATGCTACTCATGTAGCACATGACTGACGCCCCATGGTAATACAAGAGAGGGATGGTGACCTCCAAATCCTTCCAAAATGATGTTCTCATTGGAGCTAAGTGTCTTTGTGCACAAAGGTTTATACCTTTCAGCCTATCCTTCTAAAGATGCTGTAATAAACTTACTTGTCCGGCTCCAGCGGCATGATCCTCAGCCTTGGCACGGCCGCGCTGGGAGAGATGTGCTGCTGAACCACACCCCTTGGTGATGCAATGCTCTGTTTCTCCCAACAGTGGGCGTGTGGCCTGGTACACTAAGGCCATTTACACTAAGGCCATGGTGTGCTGTCCGCATTTTTTGCGGACCCATAGAAATGAATGGGTCCGCATCCTATCCGCAAAAAATGCGGATCGGAGCCCGCAAAAAATACTGTCGTGTGAAAGAGGCCTTAGGCTGAGAATACTGCTACATAGGGTGGATAATAGCATTCCAATAATCAGAAATATATGATTTCATTCAAAAGACTTGACCTACTATGAATGGACAGATGATTTAATGACTTGTATACTTGTATTTGAAATATATTCCTATTTAGGTTCAGCTACTTAAAAAAGCAAATGAATTTTTAATAGCACCCTGGGTGGAGCTCAGATATAACAATAGCTCAGAGAGCAGACTTTAATTGGTGTCTAACAGAGAAAATGACAGAGGATCATGACAGGTGTCATGACAGAACATAAAAGAAGATGGGTTCATGTCAGTGTGGGTCTATGTGTTTAGATCTAAGTCAGTCTGTGGACCATTATGTGATGAATAAATGGAATTCTTCATATTTCCATGCTAATCTTTAAAGGGGATGTCTCACTTCAGTAAATGGCATTTATCATGTAGAGAAAGTTAATACAAGACACTTATTAATGTATTATTATTATCCATATTGCTTCCTTTGCTGGCTGGATTCATTTTTCCATCACATTATACACTGCTCTTTTCCATGGTTACGATCACCCTGCAATCCATCAGTGGTGGTTGTGCTTGCACACTATAGGAAAAAGCGTCGGCCTCTCTGGTGGCTGGGACCATGGGAGTGCACATAGGCTGGTGCTTTTTCCTATATGGTGCAAGCACGATCACCACTGATGGATTGCAGGGTGGTCGTAACCATGGAAACTAGCAATGTATAATGTGATGGAAAAATTAATCCAGCCAGCAAAGGAGGCAACATAGACAATCACAATACATTAGTAAGTGCCTTGTATTAACTTTCTCTACATGATAAATGCCACTTACCAAAGTCAGACAACCCCTTTAAGGTTTCTTTAGAGTTCTTTGTCAGTTTTTGACATGATTAATCTCTGCTTTTCAATGAGATTGTATGCATCTCTTTGAGTGTAAGTGTGTGAATATGGGTTTATTCCTTAACTATTCTGTCAGTTTGAGTCTGTACACACCACTATTACGATGGATGGAGCTGTATATTCCAGGCGCCACTTCTTGGTCTGTACAGATCACTTTACTGCAATTATCTTCGTATCTGTCATTCTAATCCTGACTGTAATGATATCACCTGAGTATAGATAAGACAGGATCCACCAGTCACAATAGGTGATTGTCAGAGCTTATCTATTCTTTCCTTGTACAATGACATCTGCACAGGTCACAGAACATGCCTAGAAAACTGTCCCCATATAAGTCAGTGAGGTCTCCTCCTGGCCATTGTGTCTATGGACCATGGGGCTGTCATAAAGCAATTTTCTTAATGCTTAGTAAATGCTGTCGAGAAGAGTTCAGGCAAGATGGCCACACTCATAATTATGTTCAGAAAATAGAATAAAAAAATCTGCAATCAGAAAATAAAATCAGATTACAAAAAGGGGGATGTGTTATTATCTGGTTTTAACTGCAGATAAAATTTTGAATGACACATTTCCTTTAATGTTTTATTTCCATTCTATTCAGGGTGTATCCCATCATGATAACGACTTCCATCTTGCGAACCTCATTTGTAGAATTTCACACCTCCATATCTTCCATTATATCAATTAATTACACTGAACCTTTATTAGATTAAAATCCCATATCTATTATATTTGCAGCTGTTCTACATTTAAAAAGACCCTAGAACAATGTTATTGGATCAGATCAATTTCTCTTTTTTTTTTTTTGCATAGACATATTAATTTTAACATGTAAACCGACGAACCTTGACTAATTTATATACTGCGGGGCAAACAGACTAAACTGGAATGAAGTTGTTTTTAGATGTAAAATATATGTATGTGTATACAGATATCACACATGCTTTTATTTTACGGAGCTGAATTATTGGCAGGTGTTGACCAGATGTACAACCGAGACCAAAATTCCAGTATATGGGCTTAATAACCATGTTCTGCGGTTGACTGTACCGAGGCTTTAGGTTATAAAGTAAAATTATCCACAAGTACACATATATTCTGCAGCCAAAATAAATAAAATATCAGCAACATGTCACAAAAGAGTCTATATTAATTTTCAGAAAAAAGTGTTCATTGTTCCCTTAAAGGGGACATGCCACCGGGTCAAATTCCCATTATTTGGGTGATCAAACTCTTGACCCAGTAGGCACATTTACACCCACTAAATGATCCATGAAAGTAGAAACCTGGTGGTAAAAAGAACTCAGCCCAACCATTAAAGGGGTTGTCTTATCATGGACAATGGGGGCATATCACTAGGATATGCCCCCATTGTCTTATAGGTGCCGGTCCCACCGCTGGGACCAGCACCTATATAGAAAACAGAGCCCCATAAGATGGTGGCTGGAGGACTCCGGTCTGGCCACCACCAAGTCTGCTCCCCGTAGAAGTGAATGGGAGCGTACTGTGCATGCACGGCCCCCACTCCCATTCATTTCTATGGGGCCAATGGGAATAACCGAGCAAGCACTCGGCTATCTTTGTCAGCCCCATAGAAAATGAATGGAGGATGGCTGCACCTACTCAGTGTGCCCTCCTTCGCGTTCGGGGCTCCGTTCTCTATATAAGTGCAGGTCGCAGCAGTGAGACCCGCACATATCAGACAATGGGGGCATATCTTAGCCAAAGAAAGAAAGAGAGAAAGAAAGAACCTCACAGAACAAGGTTGGAATAAAAAAGCAAGTCTTCTTGACACCAGATGTTTTCTGCCATTTTTTGCAGTTCTGCTTGCTTTAACCCCTTCCCAACAACCCCATGTAAATTTACATCGGTGGTCGGGCATTTAAACAGCAGGCAACCGGGACAAATGTCCGCAACCTTTCTGATGCTGTTGTCAAATATGACCACGGCATCTGGATTGGCTAAAACATGGAAGTGCGCGCATCCGGGTGTGCTCCGGCTCCAAGTTTTCCCCCGGCCAGGATTAGGGGAGCCAAATGCATTGTACGGTAAAGTAGCTTCTGTCCTCCTGAATGAACAGAAGCTGTTGCACATTAGTACACATGGAGCTCCTGCCTAGGACTCATATTTTTTCTCTGCTGTTTTTATACATTTTTTTCTTTTGTGATAAATTCACCTAAACTAGATTACTAAGAATTTTGATTCAGATCCACCTTGAATTTTTTTTAAAAATTGGGTCAAATCCAATTACTGTATTTTTGCCCTAGAAGACTTACCCACCCATGCACCTAGGTTTTAGAGAAGGAGAATAAGAAAATAAATATTTTTCAACTCAGACCCCCAACCAGACCTCCCATTTTAATCAGACCACAGATCAGACCCCCAATGTTAATAAAACCCCCAGTCAGATGTCAGCTCAGACCCTAATGTTAATAAAACTCCTAATCAGACCTTAAATCAGACTCTAAATGTTAATTAGACCCCCAGTCAGTCCTCAGATCAGACCCCCACTGTTAAGACCCCATTCAGACCTCAGATCATACCCCCCAATGTTAAGAGGATCCCCATTCAGACCTCAGATCAGACCCCCAATCAGAGCTCAGATCAGGAAATTTAAAAAAATCAACTCACCTTCCCTGCTTCGGTCGCAGCTGTCGCTCCTGAGATCCGGCGCTCTGCCTGCCACAATGTGCTGTGACCTGACGTTGCACAGTGTGAGGTCACAGAGTGCGCTGACGTCCTCACGCTGTGTGCAGATCTCAGTACAGTGTGCAGAGCCCTGCAGGAGAAGACCAGGAAGTGGTGAGTACAGAGCCCCCACTGGGAGTGTTGCTTTCACCACTCTCCAATCCTACGGTATTACTTAGCGCTTCCATAATCAAAGAGCTCATTAGTATTAACCCCATAAGACACACTGACATTTTCCCTTACTTTGTGGGGAAAATGTGCGTCTTATAGGGCAAAAATTACTGTAGTTTACAGTCAATTTGATCATCTCTAGTTTCATACTCTTTTTTTGGGGGGAGGGGAAGTCTAGGTATTGTTGTAACTGGTAAAGTAAGCCTCCATTATACTACGTAAACTGAATAGACTGGTCTTCCTGAACCCCTCCCAGGAGAACGGTAATATTCTAAAGGGAGGTAAAAGGCAACCATGTAAAACCACAGCAAAATTCATTATAGCTGCCTGTGGAAAAAGCTGGCAGTGCAGTAATGTAATTCCCAGTAGGTGCATGGTCTGAACTTTTCAGGCGCTGTGTTTTAAATTGCTATACCACTACCTACCGGCACATCAGGTTTGTCCTGTTATAATAAACAATAACCACCAAGTATATTACAAGTTCATCGCTAAGAGAAAAACGTAATAAATTGTATCCACAATTGTCAGTGGCAGCTTTCTTTATCTACGAGGACTCTTTCATTTAAAGCGTTCCAGATTTAATGAGTTGAAACTCCAAAGAGTAATTAGCTTGATTGTGAAACTGCTCCCTTAACATTAGGGGCTCTCGTTTTCTATCTGTTTAATTAACTTTACTACTGGAGAAAAATGTTTTATTTTACTAAAAAATATATATCTCTCTTTTTGTTTATTTTTGTTTTAGCCACTGGTGAGAAAAATTCTATCAAGGATGTTAATGATGTGTGCCATCCACTGCTGGAGTTGACTTGCGAAATCCAATCCCCAATGCACCGTAAGATAAATGTGCTTTGTATTTTAACACATGGAGAAACAACATGCTGTCTGCTTACCGACCATGTACAAGACTGGGCTACTTCCCCAAAAAAGATGGAGACTCTTTGACTTGATGTGGGGGTCTTATGGCCTCTCCACTTAAATCGCATTAGCTGCCGTAAGTTGAAAGGAAGGGGTTGTGTCTCTTGGACTATTTCGGTCCACTTACATATGTTTTACAATCAAGAGATGTGTGTGAGCTGCACAAGCCTATGTGATGCCGGTCAGTAGTTAGATTTTACAAAGCCAGATTTAAAAGTAATAGATTATAAGGTCAAAAATAGAGAATTTAGGCAGCACTCCATATGCTTTCAAAAAGATGATATGTAATTTTTTGCAGAACCAGATGCAATGTTTCAGCAGCCTTCCTCGAGCTTCACAACCGAAATGTCTCATCTGGTTCTGCAATAAATTACACATCATTTTTTTGAAAGCATATGGAGTGCTGCCTGAATTCTCAATTTTGGACTTCACATTTGGGGTGAGTGGGATGAAATTTCGCTGTGGCATGTATCCACACCTGGGAGTGCTGTTCCCTCTATTCATATTACATTATAAGGTCTGATGGTTTTCAATAGGAAAGAAAAAATTATGTTCAAAAGTTTTAACTTTTTTTAAGCAAAGATAAGCAAATATAAATCCTCTCTACTTCTTCGTCTTCTGTTCAACACACTGGAAATGGCTTTGACTGGCTGGAAAGGCAATCACTGGCCCAACGATGACCTGTGTCAGCCAATAGTTGGCTGAGGGGACAATCCAAGCCATTTCCAGCATACGGAACTGATGAACAGGAAGAGTAGAGGAGCGTGGACAGGAGTATTGGCTGAATAGCCAAGGCAGGGTATCAGTCAGGTAAGTAGTGAGGGGTTGTTATTTAATTCAAGTAAGTACTGAGGGTTTCAGATTATGCAATATGGATTTGAGTTAATGGGCTTATCCCATGACTAATGTAAAAAATGAAAATCAAACATCATATAGAACATGACAATCTCTTTCTAACAAAGCTAGAACCACACCTGTACCTCACATGGATCCAGAGCTACCCCCATTCATTCCTCTGCTAGATTTATATCAAGCTGGCGGCACAAGGTGTGTGTCTTTTCTGCTGCGGCTCAGGGGGTGTGTCTCAGCTCTACCTATCACAACTCAGGAGGCAGTTGAAGGATGAAACTGAGCATGTGCGGCCATCTCAGTGAGCAGGACAAAGAAATAAGAAAAAAAGCAAACAGCAGGTGGTACTATACAGATACATTTTATTGAATAACTTAGTGGGTAGGCTAACTTTTTAATTACATGAAATTACAAAAGTATTCAGATCCAGGTGCTGGTTTTAAAACTGTAGAATATTTTTCATGGTACAACCCCTTTAAGGCTAAAATATATGCCCTTATTACAGATCTAAGTGCACTATTACATCTACAGATTGTGCAGGAGATTGTCAGGAGGGTAACTTTCTTTCCCTGCTCACTAGCTGAAAAGACCTCTGCTATTACATGCAGCGATCTCCTCCACTGTATGGGGAGGACCAATCATTAATGCCATCGCTTATCCCCATACTGATTCATTGTTTGCTGGCAGCAGAGTGCTGATTACACGGCACGATCTGCCGCTGTAAAATTATTTTTAAGCATGTTTAAAGTCTCCAATTACGAGCTTGTTAGCGATAAACTTCAATTATCTGCAATAGGGCCTTATGTGTATGGGTCATTATTGTACTTCCATATTGTTTTTACAGGAGAATGTCTCTGTACTTACAGCACTTTCTTTCTTTCTTTCTAGTGCCATCAATATCAAACCCCCTTTAAAGAGTGACTGACTGAAACGTAACTTAGTTAATCAGTTAGCCATAGGCATCTGTGGCAAGCCAAGAGGGGGGCTGTTCACCCCGGGTGCCAGATGTCAGTGGGGTGTGCCAGATGAAATAAGTGCTTCCATCAATACAGATAGAAGCACACATTGCTAGAGAGCTGGGGTGCTGGCGGTCCTTTCATTTAATGACCGCTCAGCTCCCTTACTGACCGCTCACCTCCCCGCACTCCTTTCTTCCTATAGGCTGGCGCACTGAATGGTGAAGCAGGAAACAAGCATAGATCACACTGCCAGATTGTGTAGGTTGAGTCCAGGAATCTGTCTGTGCTCCTCCCACACAGTTCTGCAAAGCAATAGCACCTGAAGGGGAGAGCTGGAAGCGGTGTGGTCATCAGGATAAGGTGAGTAGTCACAGTTTTTTTTTTATTTATTAAAAGTGAGGGGCGCAGAGAGGGCATTACTACTGTGAAGGGGTACAGAGAGGGCATTACTACTGTTAAGGGGGCACAGAGAGGGCATAACTACTGTGATTGGGGCACAGAGAGGACATTACTACTGTGTAGGAGCACAATATGGACATAAGTATTGTGAAGGGGTGCAATGAGGGCATAACTACAATGAGGGGGCACAATGTGAGCATAACTATTGAGAGGGGTGCATTGAGGGCATAACTACTGTGAAGGGGCACAATAACAGAATAAATACTGTGAAGGGGCACAATGAGGGCATTAAGGGCATTAATACTGTGAGGGGGACACAATAGGGGCATAACTACTGTGAGGGGGCATAATCTTTTAAAGGCGGTGGGGTGCCAGAAACAGAACCGATCCAGGGTGCCAAACACCTTAGGTACGCCACTAATAGGCATCCATCTGAAACTACACTCTTTCAAAATTTCTGCTCCAACAGGTGGCACTTTTTTCCTTCTTGAGGATTCATTTTACATATTTTTTAAAGGTAGCATTGTGAGAAAAACTTTCCACATAAATAGAGTGTGACGATTATTTGGCATAAACGTGAATGAGGATCGTCTATTACTTTATTTAATCCAAACTCTTTTTCCAGTAGTATTTTTGTTGGTATTTCACAAAGGACACAATTTACTATTACAGAATCATATTTTTATATAAGACAATGGAGTCTGAAATGTTTTATTACAGATCCCTATTTCGGCCTAGATTGTCTTATATGTGTGAAATACCATTCTATAATAAAAAAATAAATATTCCCATTCAGTGAAATGCCAAGATTTGCTCATCTTGACCTTGGCAGACATAGTTACCTGGGTTACTACTGTATATACACAATTACTTGTGAAGTGTTAACTGTGCAACAGATTTATATGCAGGTTGCCCAGACATTTCAAGTCCACGGACAGCCTAATCATCGTCATGTAAATTTTTGGAATATTCAATTTGCCGGCTTCGCCGAATTTTACATAAGGTTTTGCCTTTTGACTAATTATTTAGTCAGGATTTCACAGGATTTCCTGCGAGATCTTCACGCAAGATGGCGGCAGCTAGCCCCTCATGAGCAAATGGATCAGGTAAGTATGATTTTTTTTTTTACACTATTTAAGATTAAATTGATTCACTACCACGAAGCACAACGAAATTCAGCTTCATGGCAAATTTAATTTATCCTGAAATTTGCTATCCTGAGATTCACTCAACACAATCCTGAGATTCACTCAACACTCATCATAAAGTAACTCCTACTCATGGGACTCCAAGCAATCACCTGCAATCAAAGACGCATGGAAATAAGCATTCACATTGCCTGCAGCGCCACCACAGGGGAAGTTAAGCATTACAAGGCGCCTTTCAAGTTAATGGATTGTCTGTGTAATGAGGGACAGGACAGGGCCTCCAGAGTGAGAGATACTCTTAGTAGCTACTCTTTACTCCACCTGCATCACTGCACTTCCTTCAAAATTTCCTAAAGGATGAATGAAAATGGGTTTTCTAAACGACACAACTAAAGATGAGCAAAATTTTAGAAAATTTGATTTTCAAAAAAGTTTGCTTTGTGACGAATTACTTCGTCACGAAGCACATTTTTTGTAAGTAGCTGGTGCAATGACAGGGAGCTGCGATAGCGAGGCCCCCATCATTGTACCCCTCATACACAATCGCGGCATCTGAGTGTAAAAATTGTGTAAAATTAACATTAAAAAAGTTAAATCAAACTTATCACCTCCATTTGCTCACAACATGGCATGAAATCTCACACGGCCTGAGATGATGTCATCACGACGGCCGGCGTACTGATGTCATACTTCACCACACAGGGGGTTTCAACCAAAGACTCTCAATCAAGATGGCGACAGCCAGCTCGTTGTGTGCAAATGGAGGAAGTAAGTATCATTTATTTTTTTTTACATTATTTAAGGTTAAATCGATTCGCTACCATGAAGCACGAAGAAATTCGGCTTCACGGTGAATTAAATTTATCCTGAAATTCGGATCGAATTATATTCCGGTGGATTTGATTCGCTCATTGCTAGACACCACCCTTTAATAACACTTTCCTTTTTTCTATATATCTACCTCACAGTGATATCAAAGGCTGAGCGGTGTTCTTTTCCCTTTTTGCATTACTAGTACATTTTCTCTTCCCGTTATAATTTGCGCATACATTCTAATTCTCACTTAAACCTTTCACCAAGCCCATTCAGTGGACCTCTGCATTAACATTTGGCACCAGAGATGGGTTTAAGACATCAGCTACGTATAATGGAGGTTTAACATAAGTACGAGAAATGTGGTTTGTATTATGAGTAACTTTTTAGTACATCAGTAATGGCTTCACAGCTTGAAGAAAAGCCAGATATTATTGTAATGCACTGTTTATTGCCTCTCATCTGCTGTTTTCAAGGGGCACTAATAGCATTATATGTATTATCTATTGTCTGACCCCGGAACACATTCGTCAGCCTGTGACTGCGCCTACGGTAACACTAAGCCACCCTTAGATATCTTCACCGCTTCATTATATATTTTCTAACATAGAGGGCAACAAAGGGGAATTCACAAAGGAAGAGGGGCTTAGAAAATGATTTTTTTTTTCTTACATTTAGAAGCATTCGGAAAGAAGGTAATGCAAGTCATTTTTGTATATCTGTATATATGGATACTGAACACATGCATATTAGTGCTATATTGCTCACAATTTTCTTTGAAACCGTAGAAGACGACACAGTGTATACCAGCTAGAGGCGATAGGAGAGATGAATACTGCTTTAAAGTGCAACTGTCATTTCAATCTTTTAGAATAAGCTGCTGTGTGTTCATGAGGAATAACGCTTCTTCTGGCTTGTATCTGGCAATTTTAGCAATTTTTCTCTGCAATTTGTCTGTAATTCTGCCCGTACAGGGGAGATAGAGAAACAAAGGAGCTTGCTCCCTAACTCAAAGAATAGATCACTGTTGTGATGCTGACGGTCCATGCCCACTGGCATCTCATCCCACTTGGTGGGTATGGCTGTCAGAAAAATCATCCTCCCTCCTTCTCTACACTGCAGGCCACTGACAGCTTTCTCAGCCTGCTTTCTGGTTCTCGCTCTCTTAAAGAAGCACCCCCATAGTTTTTTTTGTTTTTTTTTTGTTTTTTTTTACTTGTCTCTAAACCTAAAGATGTCAAAACAGTTCCTACTATTGCTTGAACACTACTACAAATCTCCTTTCTGCTTTCTGTTTTTTTCTGTGAGGTTCTGCCATCTTGATCTAACTTTTCTCTCTTCTATATCCATTAAAGGGGTTTTACCATCACATACAATGAATGCTTATCTCTAGAATATGCCCCCATTGTCTAATAGGTGCGGGTCCCACCTCTGGGACCCACACCTACAATGACAACGGAGTGGGGAAATGAATGGAGGGTGCACTGCACATGCGCAGCCGCCCTCCATTCATTTCAAAGGGGCCGACGAAAATAGCCGAGCGTTGGTTCGGCTATTTCTGTCTGCCCCATAGAAATGAATGGGAGCAGGGGCCGTGCATGTATGGTGCGTTCCCATTCACTTGTATGGGAGCAGCGCTTGGTAGTGGACGGATCCCGGGAAACCCGCGGTCCTCCAGCCACAGCTCTCCCTGTTCCGTTCCACCTCTGGGACCAGCACCTATCAGACAATGGGGGCATATCCTAACGATATGCCCCCATTGTATGTAATGGGAATACCCCTTTAAAAATGGCTGCTGCTGTGTCAAATTTCCTTTCCATGTTGCTGCAGTCTTTCTTACAAGTAACAGAATATTGGTGTCTTAAAGGGGAAAGTGTAAATGAGGGCAGACGTTACCTCCGTAATGTTGTTTTCCACCAACCGGTCCTCCTGGAAGTCTGTATTCTCATCGTCCTCATGGGACCTTATGATGTCACTCGGTCATGTGACCCCTATTTTGAGACGTTCCAAAAATCAAAACACTTTTTTGATTAAATTATTATTTTTAATTTCTTAATATAAAGGGGCTTAGAGAAAAGCTAACATAGATCTATGCACTGGTTGTTTCATATATTTGCTAAATGTAACCTATGTGACTTGATCTGGACCATGTGATGTCAAAAAGTCCTTGCAGCTTAGGCTAGGTTCACATTATGTTTTTGTCATACATTTAAGGCTATTTTTACACCAGCGTTTTTGCATGATCCGTCATGGATCTGCAAAAAGGCTTTCAAGACTGATCAGTTTTGTCCTAATGCATTCTGAATGGAAAAGGATCAGTTCAGAATGCATCAGTTTTGCTTTAGTTCAGTCTCCATTCCGTTTTGGAGGCGGACACTAAAACGCTGCTTGCTGTGTTTTGGTGTCCGCATGACGAAACTGATCCAAACGGATTGGTCATGATTCACAATGTAAGTCAATGGGGATGGATCCGTTTTCTCGGACACAATAGAAAACGGATCCGTCCCCCATTGACTTTCAATGGTGTTCATGACGGATCCGTCTTGGCAATTTAAAAGATAATACAACCGGATCCATTCATAACGGATGCAGACGGTTGTATTATCATGACTGCACCGTTTTTGCTGATCCATCACGGATCCAGCAAAAACACTGGTGTGAAATAAGCCTTAAATACACACAAAACATATATGTTAACAGATTCCTCAGACAGATGCAATACTGTGACATCCAGCACCATAGAGTTCCATTGTAAAAAAAAAAAAGTTTGTTAACATAAACAGTTTTTTGTTGAAAAGCATGTTATACTATGGAACCCTATGGTGACGATGCCACACTATTGCATCCAACAGAGACATCCGTTAATGCATGCATTTTTTGCGTACATTAAATGTATGACAAAAACATTATGTGAACCCATCCTTAGTGATTCTAAGCATTCTATGCCAGTGTGGAAAAGGAGGAAGTGGGGGTTGTAGGGGGAGGAATGAAGAGCTGCTGAGGGGCAGAGATACAGCAGATGACTATCCACCTTCAGACTCTGCTTGTAGTTTCCATCTGCACATGAACAGGAGAAACTGACTTCCTGGCTAACTGATAAGTGTAACAACATAGAAGATGTGAATTTCTGTATAAACTAAGCATAAAAAAATGTAACTTTATCCTTAAAGGAGGTTTAGAATGTATTTGAAATGCAAGTCTGAAAAAGACTAGCTTGTCTAGTCCTTCAGAAGTGCGTTATTGTATTGTTCTAACCTCCCATGCCTGACCTCCGCCTGCCATGATCTATTGTCTGTTTACTATATTGCACTAACTCTTTCTGTCCTGACCCTGGTTTATTCTATGACCATGCTTTTGCTTGTTCCTTTATGCCACGCACTTGTGTCTCTTTACCTGCCTGGGTCAGCAGTTCCTGAATGGAGGCAGCTCCTAGAGGTTGTGGCCTGGACTACTGTGAAGGCCATATCACCGTATGAGAGTGAAAGGGTGAAAACTAGGGTTCTACCTTGACAACACCCTCAAGAGCAACCCCAAGCCAAATATTTTCAAAGCAGAGAAACTGGTTACAGGATGTTTGAAGTGGATTTAATGAGTTGTTCATATCTTACATAATGTGCAGTCTTCAAAATTGTTTATTACAATCTCATGTCCATTGAATGTATAGGGTTTTTCCCCTTAATTTTGCTCCAGATAATTTATTTCAGGGGGGAAATTATGCCCTGTAGTTCTGATTGAGTATAGCTTTACACAATTAGTAGCTCTACCAGGATATGTTCTGTCTCTGGACAATGTCTAAGTATTTCCTGTTTTTTGTTTCTGACATTTAAGGGAAGTGCAATCTTGAAAAATAAATAATAGTTACTAGAGGGAGTAAGGGATGGAGGGAATGTGCCAAAGTCTTCAGTTTTCCAACAAGACAAAAACAAATAGTTACTTGTCCAACTATGCTCAAAATAGGAAACTATGCCTGGTTCAAACTTCCTGGAACAAAGTTCCTGGATGTGAAGTTTTCTACTGAAATGTCTGTTTTTGCTATTTCACAAGTGCACATACCAGATATGCAAAACCATACCAAAAATAGTGCACACCATATAGAGAGTTCAAGTCCCTTTGCTCTCTAGTTCTTTTATATGTATTTACTGGGACTGTGTAAATTGCAGAATATTAAAATTCTATAAATGTAATTAAAGGTGTTTTCCAGGCTCCTAATATTGATAACATCATCAGGATAGATCATTAATATTGTTTGGTGAGAGTCCAACATCCCACACCCCCACCAATCAGCTGTTCCCTAAAGCCTCTACTGCTGAAACTAGCTCTTTGAATGGAACAGGAAGTATAGCTCCATTCAAGGTGTAGTGACTGTGCTGGGTTACTGCAGCTCATCTTCCATTGAAATTGAAAGAACTGATCTGTAGTAACTTACCATGGCCACTACACTTTGAATGGAGGTGTGCTTCCTGTTGCATGCATAATGCTTGTTCCAATATCAAAGGCTGCAGGAAACAGCTGGTCAGTGGGATTATGGGAAGTTGGACCCTCACTGATTGGATATTATGAAATCTAAAGGCCCCCATACATATTGAAGTACTGTCAGCCTACAATCTGATGTGTATGGGGAATAGAGATAAGAGAATTGATTCTAAAAATTCTACCCAAATTTTTCAAGAAAATCTGATTCTACCAAAACTGAATTTTGAGTATTGGTTAATTTGATTTGAGATAATCAAGTAGAGTAAAGGAGACTTTTCTAAGCAAAGTATTTTCGTTTTGAGTAGAATCAATACATAAACAAATCAAACTACAAGGTTGATTTGGACAAATCAAACTCCAATTGAATGTTAAAAAAATCTTTAATATCTAATAGTGAGCTCCCAACTCTTCCCCAACAGATGATATCAGCAAGGAATAAAAGGATCAGGTGCTTTCAATTTTAACAGATTTTGTTCTCCCAGGACAAAAGCCACCACCAGAGTTGTCAAGCATCAGTATGCGCATATGGCAGTCAAGTGAGATAGCTGAATGAGCTATTGGCAGTGCATGGGCACCTTGAGACACAACTCAAACCATCTTGTCAGAAGAATGTATATTCTACTAATTATCGTTTTGTCTTTGACCTTCAGAGTCAATTTGAAAACAAAATGATAAAAACAATAAAAAAAACTCTTCAGTGGGAGATGATAAATATAACGTTGTTTATAATTCTCGAGAAAAATGGCAGTAGATTTGTGGCCCTATCCCACGGTTAGGGTTAAGTCAGTGTTGTAGTTATCACCTTCCTTTCCTGACAGAATTTCTCAGTACATGTTAATTCATAGGGCTTTTTATATCCTGATTCTTTTGTTCTTTTGTATAACTTTAATGGTAGAGAGTCCTAAATGTGTTGTAAATATGGGATCTTTGATCCACTTCATGCAGAATTGTCCAAGCCTAAAAAAATGCACTGTATGATTGAGGTGGTTTATAGGACCAATACCATATTTGACATTTGTTTTTTTTCCCCTTTCAATGCATTAGTTTTTATCTATTCCTAGGCATATAGCCACTTAAAAATGTTGTATTTTGAGAGCTCTTTATGCTGCCCATAAGGTTATTTTATGTCTAGAGATTTAGTGATAGCTTATACTGTGAATTGTGGATATAATATCTAATGTTTGAGAAAAGATTAATTATTTCTCAATTGACAAATTGGACATTTTTATAAAAATATGGGGTTCATGTGTAGAGTTGAGCTAATCGGTCCTAAGCAAATTGAAATTGTCACAAAGTTTCTACAAAAATATGAATTTTAGAGAATCCAAGTTTTGTGATTTGTCCATGATAACTTTAAAAATGGGGCCACATTTTTATAGATCAGAAGGCAGAGACAAATTTTGGGAAATTGCTTCTCTCTATTTATGTGTTTCAAACTTATTTATGTGTTGCTAAATATGTATCATTTAATGTCTTTTTTGTGCCACCCAGAGAATCAGGGGAGGTAGGGTACTAATTATTTTCTATAATGTATTGTGATTAGAGATGAGCGAGTAGTGAAATATTCGAAAGTTCGAAATTCGATTCGAATAGATCGCGAAATTCGACTATTCGACCAAATATCGAATCCCATTAAAGTCTATGGGAAAAAAATGCTCGCCACTTGGAAATCTCAATTCGACCACTTGGAGGTCACCAAGTCCACCCTGAAACCTCAGAAAAGGATGCCAACACTGCTGGAATGCAACTGGGACAGCAGGGGAAGCATGTCTGGGTGCATATAACGCGCCCAAGTCGCACTATTACGCCACTATCACAGCCTCTCAACAATACACTCCAAAGACAATGTAACCTCTCTGTAAAGTGAGACCATACAAGGAAACCTTCTTTCCTCTACATTGCCATGGACCCCAAGCCAAACTAGACAAAAAAGAAGATAAAATTCTGCACCCCTTAAAATCACGTTGCCTATGACAACCACAGATGGCATAGGCAAAGGGGAAAGCAAATAGACCCCACCCCTAATTGTCATTGTGTGTGTGTGTGAGATGTGGTCAGACATGTCTTCTTTAAAATGTAAAAACAACTCAAACACATGCAGAAGCCTAAAAATGCCCAAATTGTTGGCGCTTGAGATGTCAGTGACCCAACCTGGCCCAGTGTCATGTCTAGCCCGTAAAGCAGTGGGGATGTTGAGGGATGCGTAGGACCGCAAAAGGCAGGATGAGGCCGTGGGCTGGCCAGAGGCTCATGGAAAATTTTGTGGAGGCCCAAGAGGTGAGACCTGTTAAAAATTTTGTGGAGGCCCAAGAGGTGAGACCTTGATAAAATTTTGTGGAGGCCCAAGAGGTGAGACCTGTTAAAAATTTTGTGGAGGCCCAAGAGGTGAGACCTTGATAAAATTTTGTGGAGGCCCAAGAGGTGACCTGTAAATGTGGAGGCCCAAGGAACCTTGATAAAAATTTATGTGGAGGCCCAAGAGGTGAGACCTGATTAAAAATTTTGTGGAGGCCCAAGAGGTGAGACCTGTTAAAAATTTTGTGGAGCCCAAAGAGGTGAGACCTTGAAAAATTTGTGGAGGCCCAAGAGGTGAGACCTTGATAAAAATTTTGTGGAGGCCCAAGAGGTGAGACCCTTGATAAAATTTTGTGGAGGCCCAAGAGGTGAGACCTGTTAAAAATTTTGTGGAGGCCCAAGAGGTGAGACCTGTTAAAATTTGTGTGGAGGCCCAAGAGGTGAGACCTTGATAAAATTTTGTGGAGGCCCCAAGAGGTGAGACCTTGATAAAAGTTTGTGGAGGCCCAAGAGGTGAGACCTTGATAAAATTATGTGGAGGCCCAAGAGGTGAGACCTGTTAAATAAATTTTGTGGAGGCCCAAGAGGTGAGACCTGTTAAAAATTTTGTGGAGGCCAAGAGGTGAGACCTTGAAAAAATTTTGTGGAGGCCCAAGAGGTGAGACCTTGAAAAATTTTGTGGAGGCCAAGAGGTGAGACTTGATAAAAATTTTTTGTGGAGGCCCAAGAGGTGAGACCTTGATAAAATTTTGTGGAGGCCAAGAGGTGAGACCTTTAAAAATTTTTGTGGAGGCCCAAGAGGTGAGACCTCTTAAACATTTTGTGGAGGCCCAAGAGGTGAGACCTTAAAAATTTGTGGAGGCCCAAGAGGTGAGACCTCTTAAAAATTTTTGTGGAGGCCCAAGAGGTGAGACCTTTAAACATTTTGTGGAGGCCCAAGAGGTGAGACCTTTAAAATTTTGTGGAGGCCCAAGAGGTGAGACCTCTAAAATTGTGGAGGCCCAAGAGGTGAGACCTCTTAAAATTATGTGGGGCCCAAGAGGTGAGACCTCGATTAAAATTATGTGGAGGCCCAAGAGGTGAGACCTCTTAAAAATTATGTGGCGGCCCAAGAGGTGAGACCTCTTAAAAATTTGTGGAGGCCCAAGAGGTGAGCCATAAATATATAAATTTTTCTTATTTACGGAGCAATTCTACGGCGGTTAAGGAGGAGGAGGAGGAGGTGGAGGAGGAAATGGCACTTCATACAGATGGCACTTCACTTTTGGCTGCTTTCCACTGTTGGAGAAGCAAAGTCCGGGTCAATCCACTTGCTGTTCATTTTGATTAGCGTCAGCCTGTCGGCACTGTCGGTTGACAGGCGGCTGCGCTTATCGGTTATAATGCCCCCGGCTGCGCTGAACACCCTTTCTGATAGCACGCTGGCGGCAGGGCAGGCAAGCACCTCCAAGGCGTACAGGGACAGTTCCAGCCACGTGTCCAACTTGGAGACCCAGTAAGTGTAGGACGCCGAGGGATCGGGGAGGACAGGGGTACGGTCTGCCAGGTACTCCCGCAACATCCGCCGATACTTGTCCCTCCTGCTGATAGCGGGCCCCGCAGTGATGGAAGTTGCACGAGGGGGTGCCATGAACGTGTCCCACACCTTGGAGAGTGTTCCCCTGGTGGCTGTGGGCCTGATTGATGTTGTGGGACTCTGGGAGACCCTCTCCTCTCTGCCGCCAGCGATGGTGGGTGGGAAAATCTCCATCATGTTCTGCACGAGTTCCCTCTGGTATTCCAGCAATCGATTCGTCCTCTCCTCTACCGGAATAAAAGAAGAGACGTTATCTTTATACCGGGGGTCCAGGATTGCGAAGACCCAGTACAGTTTGTTCTCCACTATCCGGACAACACGTGTGTCCCGGGAAAAGCAGCCCAGCATGAAGTCAGCCATGTGTGCCAGACTCTGAATAGGCATGACCTCACTGCCCCCACCAGAAGGATCACTTGCCATTTCCTCCTCTTCCTCTTCCGCCTCCTCTCCGCCCCATCCGCGCTGAACCAATGGGACGCACACAGCCTGACTGCTACCCTCGCCGCCAGCATCCTCCTCCTCTTCCACAGCCACCTCCACGTCGTCCTCCTCCTCCTCATCCTCCTCCTCCTCCTGCAACTGCCACCGAGAAGCAGACAAAAGTGTGGTCTGACTGTGTAGCTCCGTTGCGTCTCCTCCTACCCCCGTCTCCTCTGCGTGCAATGCGTTCTCCCTTATTGCGATGAGCGATTCTTTAAGGACGCATAGGAGCGGGATGGTTACGCTCACTATAGCGTCCTCGCTGCTGACCTTCTTGGTGGACTCCTCAAAGATACGCAGTACATCGCATATGTCTGCCATCCATGGCCACTCGTGGTTGGCAAACTGAGGGAGCTGAGTTGGAGGCACGCGTGGATTCATAATCTGGTACTCCATCAATGCTCTCTGCTGCTCACACACCCTGGCCAACATGGAATAGGTGGAATTCCAGCGAGTCGGCAGGTCGCACAACAGCCGATGTTCAGGCAAATGGAGGCGTTGCTGGAGTTTTTTTAAGCTAGCAGCAGCTACAGTTGACTTCCGAAAGTGAGCGCACAAGCGCCGCACTTTCACCAGTAGCTCTGCCAGGTTGGGGTAAGTCTTTAGAAATTTTTGGACTACCAGATTAAAAACGTGGGCCAGGCATGGTACGTGATCGAGTTCGGCAAGCTCCAGAGCCGCCACCAGGTTACGGCCGTTATCGCACACGACCATGCCTGGTCCTAGCTGCAGCGGCGACAGCCACATCTCCGTCTGCTGCAATATGGCGTCCCTCACCTCTGGGGCGCTGTGCTTCCTGTCGCCCAAGCTGATGAGCTTAAGCACCGCCTGCTGACGTCTCCCCGCGCCAGTGCTGCAACGCTTCCAGCTAGCGGCTGAGGGCGATGTTAAGGCAGAGGAGGAGGAGGAGGAGGAGGGGGGTTTATCAGAACCCATGCTGGCAATCTTGGGCGGGGGTGGTAGGTAGGCCGTCTCTGTTTGCGACCCCGTCCCCGCTTCCACTACATTCACCCAGTGTGCCGTCAAAGAGATGTATCGTCCCTGGCCGCAAGCGCTTGTCCACGAGTCGGTGGTCAAGTGGACCTTTGCGCTGACTGCGTACCTCAGGGCCCGCCTGATGTTACGCGACACGTGCTGGTGCAGGGCGGGGACGGCACTCCGGGAAAAGTAGTGGCGGCTGGGGACGGAATAGCGAGGTGCGGCAGCCGCCATCAGGTCGCGGAAGGCCTGCGTCTCCACAAGCCTAAACGGCAACATCTCCAGGGCCAGCAGTTTGGAGATGTGGCAGTTTAAGGCTTGGGCTTGGGGGTGACTCGAGGCGTACTTCCGCCTGCGGTCGAACGCCTGCGAGATGGACAGTTGTTGGGACGAGGAGTGTGAAGGTGCAGGCGAAGAGGCGGGGGAAGGGGAGGCTGAAGGAGAAGGCCCCAAAGTAGCCGAGGCAGAGGCAGATGTGGAGGTGTCCTGGCTGGAGGTCTGGACCGCAGTGGCAGCACACAACAAAGGGGAAGAGGCAGTGGCAGCAAGACCGGGCGCAGGTTGTATTGCGTTTGCTCTCTCCCACTCAGCCCAGTGCTTGACTTCCAAGTGACGCCGCATGCCTGAGGTGGTCAGATTGCTCTTCTCAGAGCCCCTACTCAGTTTTGAGTGGCAGAGTGTGCAAACCGCGCTCAGTTTGTCATCCGCACAAACATTAAAAAATCTCCACACCACAGAAGTACGAGGCCTCGATGGGGGAGCTTCGCGCGACTGCCCGCTGCCGGGAACAGCTTCGGCCCTGCTGGCTGTGGCCTCACTTCTCTGTCTGGACTGTCCTCTGCCTGTGGACATCCTCTGCCTGGCCCTCTGCCTGGACATCCCTCTGCCTCTGGACATCCCTCTGCCTCTTGCTGCCTTTTTCGGTGCTGCGCAGACCACCACCTCTCCACTGCTTTCCTCGCTGGACATCACCCCTGGCCAAGTGGGGTCGGTCATTTCGTCATCCACCACCTCCTCTTCCACTTCCTCACTCTGCTCCTCCTGCTGCCCACTGGACATTCCAACAGCCTCCCTTGATGGCAACTGCGTCTCATCATCATCATCGCTCATGATAACAGATGCTGGCTCAGGGTCCACATCAGCAGGAGATGGCGAAAACTCAAGTGTTTGGGCATCACTACAAACAAATTCCTCTGCTAGCTCCTGGGATTCTTCCGGCACATCTGAAAAAGGACCCGAAAAGAGCTCCTGGGAGGGGTCAATGGTGGGATGACTCTGTTGGCCAGGTGTGGAGGAAGGAGGGTCAGAGTGAGACTGTGTGGATGACTGGCTGGTGGACAACTGTGTGGAAGCGCTATCGGCTATCCATTGCACCACCTGTTCAACCTGCTCAGGCCTCAACAGCGGTGTAACCCGCCCCCTGCTTAACTGTCCCATAAAGGCAGGGATTCTGGATGAGCGGGATCCTGGCTGACCCTCACCAGCACGCATTGTATCCCCACTGGCTTCAACAAGGCCCCCAACAGCATTTCCGCGCCCCCGTCCTCGTCCACGTCCTATTCCGCTAGCCCCCCTCCGCATTTTATTTTTTTTTGGTTACAATATTTTGCCTTCACAGCCGTAAAAGTATTTTGCAAGAGAACGCACAGTACAGTTGCCAATTATAAGGCCTATATATTTTAAAGTTCAAGGTACACAGCCGTGTACTAACTGTTCAGACGGTGGGTATTAACACCAGGTATTTCAATTATTTTGCAAGAGAACGCACAGTACAGTTGCCAATTATAAGGCCTATATATTTTATAGTTCAAGGTACACAGCCGTGTACTAACTGTTCAGACGGTGGGTATTAACACCAGGTATTTAAATTAGTTTGCAAGAGAACGCACAGTACAGTTGCCAATTATAAGGCCTATATATTTTATAGTTCAAGGTACACAGCCGTGTACTAACTGTTCAGACGGTGGGTATTAACACCAGTTATTTAAATTAGTTTGCAAGAGAACGCACAGTACAGTTGCCAATTATAAGGCCTATATATTTTATAGTTCAAGGTACACAGCCGTGTACTAACTGTTCAGACGGTGGGTATTAACACCAGGTATTTCAATTATTTTGCAAGAGAACGCACAGTACAGTTGCCAATTATAAGGCCTATATATTTTATAGTTCAAGGTACACAGCCGTGTACTAACTGTTCAGACGGTGGGTATTAACACCAGGTATTTAAATTATTTTGCAAGAGAAAGCACAGTACAGTTGCCAATTATAAGGCCTATATATTTTATAGTTCAAGGTACACAGCCGTGTACTAACTGTTCAGACGGTGGGTATTAACACCAGGTATTTCAATTAGTTTGCAAGAGAACGCACAGTACAGTTGCCAATTATAAGGCCTATATATTTTATAGTTCAAGGTACACAGCCGTGTACTAACTGTTCAGACGGTGGGTATTAACACCAGGTATTTCAATTATTTTGCAAGAGAACGCACAGTACAGTTGCCAATTATAAGGCCTATATATTTTATAGTTCAAGGTACACAGCCGTGTACTAACTGTTCAGACGGTGGGTATTAACACCAGGTATTTAAATTAGTTTGCAAGAGAACGCACAGTACAGTTGCCAATTATAAGGCCTATATATTTTATAGTTCAAGGTACACAGCCGTGTACTAACTGTTCAGACGGTGGGTATTAACACCAGGTATTTAAATTAGTTTGCAAGAGAACGCACAGTACAGTTGCCAATTATAAGGCCTATATATTTTATAGTTCAAGGTACACAGCCGTGTACTAACTGTTCAGACGGTGGGTATTAACACCAGGTATTTCAATTATTTTGCAAGAGAACGCACAGTACAGTTGCCAATTATAAGGCCTATATATTTTATAGTTCAAGGTACACAGCCGTGTACTAACTGTTCAGACGGTGGGTATTAACACCAGGTATTTAAATTAGTTTGCAAGAGAAAGCACAGTACAGTTGCCAATTATAAGGCCTATATATTTTAAAGTTCAAGGTACACAGCCGTGTACTAACTGTTCAGACGGTGGGTATTAACACCAGGTATTTAAATTAGTTTGCAAGAGAACGCACAGTACAGTTGCCAATTATAAGGCCTATATATTTTATAGTTCAAGGTACACAGCCGTGTACTAACTGTTCAGACGGTGGGTATTAACACCAGGTATTTAAATTAGTTTGCAAGAGAACGCACAGTACAGTTGCCAATTATAAGGCCTATATATTTTATAGTTCAAGGTACACAGCCGTGTACTAACTGTTCAGACGGTGGGTATTAACACCAGGTATTTCAATTAGTTTGCAAGAGAACGCACAGTACAGTTGCCAATTATAAGGCCTATATATTTTATAGTTCAAGGTACACAGCCGTGTACTAACTGTTCAGACGGTGGGTATTAACACCAGGTATTTAAATTAGTTTGCAAGAGAAAGCACAGTACAGTTGCCAATTATAAGGCCTATATATTTTAAAGTTCAAGGTACACAGCCGTGTACTAACTGTTCAGACGGTGGGTATTAACACCAGGTATTTCAATTATTTTGCAAGAGAACGCACAGTACAGTTGCCAATTATAAGGCCTATATATTTTATAGTTCAAGGTACACAGCCGTGTACTAACTGTTCAGACGGTGGGTATTAACACCAGGTATTTCAATTATTTTGCAAGAGAACGCACAGTA
Organism: Rhinella marina; assembly: GCA_900303285.1. Lineage (NCBI taxonomy): Eukaryota > Metazoa > Chordata > Amphibia > Anura > Bufonidae > Rhinella > Rhinella marina. Next base: position 26,131 of record ONZH01009387.1, read on the forward strand.
CAGTTGCCAATTATAAGGCCTATATATTTTATAGTTCAAGGTACACAGCCGTGTACTAACTGTTCAGACGGTGGGTATTAACACCAGGTATTTAATTAGTTTGCAAGAGAACGCACAGTACAGTTGCCAATTATAAGGCCTATATATTTTATAGTTCAAGGTACACAGCCGTGTACTAACTGTTCAGACGGTGGGTATTAACACCAGGTATTTCAATTATTTTGCAAGAGAACGCACAGTACAGTTGCCAATTATAAGGCCTATATATTTTATAGTTCAAGGTACACAGCCGTGTACTAACTGTTCAGACGGTGGGTATTAACACCAGGTATTTAAATTAGTTTGCAAGAGAACGCACAGTACAGTTGCCAATTATAAGGCCTATATATTTTTAAAGTTCAAGGTACACAGCCGTGTACTAACTGTTCAGACGGTGGGTATTAACACCAGGTATTTAAATTAGTTTGCAAGAGAACGCACAGTACAGTTGCCAATTATAAGGCCTATATATTTTATAGTTCAAGGTACACAGCAGTAGTGCCAAATATAGTTTGGTATGTAGCAGAGCACCTAATACACCACTAATGCCTCTCTCTGTCCCTACTCCAGCAGCTATCCCTGAATACAGCAGCCGTTCTCTGCAGAGTGTATACAGTAGTAAAGCTATCACTGTACTGCACTATAGTAGCCCTGATAAGGGCTTTTAATCACGCTCCTGCCTGTCCAACAGCTAAAACCTGTCTCTCCCTTCTCCAGCCTCTGTCCCTGACTAAGTTCACGCAGCATATGCGTACGAGCAGGAAGAGCTGAGTTTTTAATATTCGAGGTCACATGGTTTTTCCAGCCAATCCATGTAGACGCCGTTTTCGCGCTGCCAGCGTGCTCAGCGTGCCTGTCATACCCCCCCTGCATGGTGATTGGTGGAAAAAGAGCGCCAGGGAAGGTGGGAGGGGAAACGAATTCTAAGTGCGCCATCGCCGTTATACTCGAACGAAATCGAGTACGCCGAATAGCGTAGTATTCGATCGAATACCAGCTCGATCGAACACTACTCGCTCATCTCTAATTGTGATATGTATAATAAGGTCTGTAATAATTAAAGCAGAGAAAAATAATCCATAGGAGGAACAGGGCTGATCTACCTCTCTTATGGCGTCCTACAATCCATAATAAAGCCATGTTGTTGAATGTTTACCGATAGTCCCATGAGGTTATACTTTTCTGCATGGTTTTGGAGCTTCAAGATGTCATCAGAACCTGCATTCTAATGTACAGTACAGACCAAAAGTTTGGACACACCTTCTCATTCAAAGAGTTTTCTGTATTTTCATGACTGTGAAAATTGTAGATTCACACTGAAGGCATCAAAACTATGAATTAACACACGTGGAATTATATACTTAACAAAAAAAGTGTGAAACAACTGAAAGTATGTCTTATATTCTAGGTTCTTCAAAGTAGCCACCTTTTGCTTTGATTACTGCTTTGCACACTCTTGGCATTCTCTTGATGAGCTTCAAGAGGTAGTCACCTGAAATGGTTTTCACTTCACAGGTGTGCCCTGTCAGGTTTAATAAGTGGGATTTCTTGCCTTATACATGGGGTTGGGACCATGAGTTGTGTTGGGCAGAAGTCAGGTGGATACACAGCTGATAGTCCTACTGAATAGACTGTTAGAATTTGTATTATGGCAAAAAAAAGCAGCTAAGTAAAGAAAAACCAGTGGCCATCATTACTTTAAGAAATGAAGGTCAGTCAGTCTGAAAAATTGGGAAAACTTTGAAAGTGTCCCCAAGTGCAGTCGCAAAAACCATCAAGTGCTACAAAGAAACTGGCTCACATGAGGACCGCCCCAGGAAAGGAAGACCAAGAGTCATCTCTGCTGCGAAGGATAAGTTCATCCCAGTCACCAGCCTCAGAAATCGCAGGTTAACAGCAGCTCAGATTAGAGACCAGGTCAATGCCACACAGAGTTCTAGCAGCAGACACATCTCTACAACAACTGTTAAGAGGAGACTGTGTGCAGCAGGCCTTCATGGTAAAATAGCTGCTAGGAAACCACTGCTAAGGACAGGCAACAAGCAGAAGAGACTTGTTTGAGCTAAAGAACACAAAGAATGGACATTAGACCAGTGGAAATCTGTGCTTTGGTCTGATTAGTCCAAATTTGAGATCTTTGGTTCCAACCACAGTGTCTTTGTGCGACGCAGTAAAGGTGAACTGATGGACTCTACATGCCTGGTTCCCACCGTGAAGCATGGAGGAGGAGGTGTGATGGTGTAGGGGTGTTTTGCTGGTGATACTGTTGGGGATTTATTCAAAACTGAAGGCATACTGAACCAACATGGCTACCACAGCATCTTGCAGCAGCATGCTATTCCATCTGGTTTGCGTTTAATTGGACCATCATTTATTTATCAACAGGACAATGACCCCAAACACACCTCCAGGCTGTGTAAGGGCTATTTGACCAAGAAGGAGAGTGATAGGGTGCTACGCCAGATAACCTGGCCTCCACAGTCACCAGACCTGAACCCAATAGAGATGGTTTGGGGTGAGCTGGACCGCAGAGTGAAGGCAAAAGGGCCAACAAGTGCTAAGCATGTCTGGGAACTCCTTTAAGGCTACTTTCACACTAGCGTTTTTAATTTCCGGTATTGAGTTCCGTCATAGGGGCTCAATACCGGAAAAAAACGCTTCAGTTTTGTCCCCATTCATTGTCAATGGGGACAAAACTGAACTGAAGACAACGGAATGCTCCTTAAAGCATTCCGTTCCGTCTTCAGACCGGAGAACAAACCGCAGCATGCTGCGGTTTGCTCTCCGGTCCAGGCATCCGCACCAAGACGGATCCGGAATGACCCCCAATGCGAGTCAATGGGGACGGATCCGTTTGGTGTGACACACCAGTAATCCGGATCTGTCCTCCATTGACTTGCAATGGGGGGTCATTCCGGATCCGGCTACACATATACAGACATACATACACACACACACATACACACAAACACATACATACTCCAGCCAGGGACGCCGGCAACATGTCTTCACGCGCCTCCTGCGCGCAGCTATGACGGGCGCTGTGGGGAATCGTCATCACTGCGCGCAGGAGGCGCGTGAAGACGTGCTGCCGGCATCCCTGGTTGGAGTATGTAAGTATGTATGTGTGTGTGTGTGTGTGTGTGTATGTATGTTCTCTGTGTCTGTGTCAACATGTGTGGAGCCGGAGCACATGTATCAGCGGCAGTACGGATCCGTCGGCACCCTTTAGGTGCCGGATCCGTGCTGCCGCTAGTGTGGAAGAGGCCTAAGACTGTTGGAATACCATTTCAGGTGACTACCTCTTGAAGCTCATCAAGAGAATGCCAAGAGTGTGCAAAGCAGTAATCAAAGAAAAAGGTGGCTACTTTGAAGAACCTAGAATATAAGACATATTTTCAGTTGTTTCACACTTTTTTGTTAAGTATATAATTCCACATGTGTTAATTCATAGTTTTCATGCCTTCAGTGCGAATCTACAATTTTTATAGTCATGAAAATACAGAAAACTCTTTGAATGAGAAGGTGTGTCCAAACTTTTGGTCTGTACTGTATATGGAAGCCTAACTGATCCCCAATATCTTTCATCAATTGAAATAAGGATCAGATCACATACTGTATGTTGAATTGTAATCACTTACTACTACACTAAAGATACACACAACCAATCTAAGTAGACATATTTACATGGGAGATGGACAACATCTCTCATATGTCTATGGCTTCTTAAAAAAACAATATGTAGTGACTGAATTATTAAATTACAGCAAATCTCAGTGAGTGTGAACCTATGCTTGAAATCCATTCAGAATTGATCTTCTGATATACCAAATATATGTGTCAGAAGGTATCAATGAAGTCTGTAATCTCTGACCTTGGTGAAAACCCCAGTATTTTACTATTTTGAATTGTGCATCCAGTTATCCATCTCTAACAGTAATTCGGCACCCTTGTTCTCAGAATTTCTGTGGGTCCCAGTAGTTGGTTTTCCACTAATGCACCTATTAGCCAATGGACCTATGGTGTACCCTTGGAGCAGGAACCAATTCATATAACCACTATAAAATTCTGTATTTTTCATTATTTTTAATCATTTAAACCTAAGCAGAAAAGAGAAAGTTTGGGGAATGTCTACAATGATAAAGCAGAACCTGGAAGGAATTCCAAGAATGTGAGACCAGAAAATTGAAGCCGGATATAACTAATACTTGACTGGCATGGAAAGAAAGTGGCAGATGAGACCAGATGAGAAGTAATTCCTTTCCATGAAATAACACTCTTTCTGTTATGTAACAGATCCTGTCAGAAGTCACTTCATACCCCTTATAGTCTGAGTGGCTCCTCCACTTCAGACTTTTGCTCAACACTTCAGTGTCTTTCAAATAAACAGAAGAAGAAGAAAGGAGCCAGAAGAGAGTCAAAGGAATGTCTTAAACTTCATGGAAACCTTTTAACCATCACTAAACCCATACACATACAGGATACCATATAAACCACCAATTATATTAAATGATTATGTTATAATTATGTTGAATGCTAAACAAATTTCTAGAACAGAGGTCAGCAACGTTCGGCACTCCAACTATTGTGAAACTACAATTCCCAGCATGCTCCATTTATTTCTATGGGATTTCTGATAAGAGCAGAGCAAGAATGCATGCTGGGAGTTGTAATTTCACAATAGCTGGAGTGCCAGAGGTTGCCTACCTCTGTTCTAGAATATAACTATAAAGTTGTGTTTTACGTTTTAAAGTTGGTCATTTCACACATCTCTTGCAACATAAACATATATGTAAGGTTCTGCAACTGGTCTATCCTTTGCAATGGGATGATAATCCTGTCACAATATGGTGACAATATCTCAGAACACTCCTTTAAACTAAATGTTGGTTTTATATATATATATATATATATATATATATATATATATACAGTGCCTTGCGAAAGTATTCCGCCCCCTGGAACTTTTCAACCTTTTGCCACATTTCAGGCTTCAAACAAAAAGATATAACATTTTACATTTTTGGTGAAGAATCAACAAGTGGGTCACAATTGTGAAGTGGAATGAAATTTATTGGTTCATTTAAACTTTTTGTGTAATAATAAAACTGAAAAGTGGGGCGTGCAAAATTATTCGACCCCCTTGCATTAATACTTTGTTGCGCCACCTTTTGCTGCGATTACAGCTGCAAGTCGCTTGGGGTATGTCTCTATCAGTTTTGCACATCTAGAGACTGAAATTCTTGCCCATTCTTCCTTGCAAAACAGCTCGAGCTCTTTGAGGTTGGATGGAGAGCATTTGTGAACAGCAGTTTTCAGCTCTTTCCACATATTCTCAATTGGATTCAGGTCTGGACTTTGACTTGTCCATTCTAAGACCTGGATACGTTTATTGAACCATTCCATTGTAGATTTTGCTTTATGTTTGGGATCATTGTCTTGTTGGAAGATAAATCTCCGTCCTAGTCTCAGGTCTTTTGCAGACTCCAACAGGTTTTCATCCAGAATGGTCCTGTATTTGGCTCCATCCATCTTCCCATCAATTTTAACCATCTTCCTTGTCCCTGCTGATGAAAAGCAGGCCCAAACCATGATGCTGCCACCACCATGTTTGACAGTGGGGATGGTGTGTTCAGGGTGATGAGCTGTGCTGCTTTTATGCCAAACATATCATTTTGCATTGTTTCCAAAAAGTAGGATTTTGGTTTCATCTGACCAGAGCACCTTCTTCCACATGTTTGGTGTGTCTCTCAGGTGGCTTGTGGCAAACTGTTAAGTATATTTCCACATGTGTTAATTCATATTTTGTTATGTTGTGGTTATGATTTTTTTTAAAGGGGTTGTCCCACGAAAAATATTCTACAGTTTTCAAACCAGCACCTGGATCTGAACACTTTTGTAATTGCATGTAATTAAAAATTTTGTATAGCTACTGAGTTATTCAGTAAAATGTATCTGTATAGGAGCACTTAAGTTCTTATTTCTTTGACCTATTCGCTGAGAAGGCCGCACATGCTCAGTTTCAAATTTTAACTGTCTCCTGAGCTGTGATAGGTAGAGCTGAGACACGCCTCCTGAGCTGCAGCAGAAAAGACACTCCCCTTGAGCTTTCAGCTAGATAAATCTAGCAGAACAATACATGTGGAGATCTCTGGATCCATGTGAGGTACAGGGCTGGTTCTAACTTTGTTAAAAAGAGGTTGTCATGTACTATCTGATGTCAGATTTTCATTTTTTACATTATTCGCGGGATAACCCCTTTAAATCTATTTTTCCCCATCAATCTGAACTCAATATCCTATAATGAGAAAGTGAAAACAAATTTTAGAAATGTTTGCAAATTTATAAAAAAAAAAAAAGAAAAACTAAAATATTAAATGGACATAAGTAGTCAGACCCTTTGCTATGACTCTTGAAATTTAGATCTGGGGGGCCTCCCATTTCTCCTGATCATCTTTGAGATGTACACACAAAGGAGTCCTTCTTTGGTAAATTCAGTTGATTGGACATGATTTGTAGACATACCCCTCTTTATATAAGGTCTCACAGCTGACAATGCATATCAGAGCAAAAAAAATAAGCCAAGAGATGGAAACAACTTCCTGTAGAGCCCAGGGACATGATTGTGTGGAGGCACAGATCTGGAGAAGGGTACAAAAATATTCTTCTACACTGAAAGTTCCCAAGAACACAATGGCCTTCATAATTCTTAAATGGACATAGTTTGGACTCTTCCTATATCTCACTGCTCCACCAAACTAAGTAACCAAAGTAATCAATAGAAAAAAGCCTTGGCAAGGGAAGCGACCAAGAACCCAATGCTCATCACTCTAGTTGAGCTCCAAAGATCCTGTGTGCAGATGGGAGAAACTTCCAGAAGGTGAAGCATCACTTCAGCACTCTACCAATCTAGTCTTTATGGCAGAATGGCCAAAAAGAAGCCTTTCCTCAATAAAAGATACATAAAAGTTTGCAAAAAAAACACTTAAAGGACTCTCAGACCGTCAGAAACAAGATTCCCTGGTCTGATGAAACCAAGATTGAACTTTTTGGCCTCAACTGTAAGCATGATGTCTGGGGGAAATCAGGCACTGCCCAATACCATCTTTACTGTGAAGCATGGTGGTGGAAGGGAAAATTTTTTTAGAGGCTGGGACAGGGAGACTGGTCACAGTTAAGGGAAAGCTGAATGGAGCAATGGACTGAGATATTCTTAATAAAAACCTGATCCAGTGCACTGTGGACCTCAGACTGGGCCAAAGGTTTACCTTCCTCCAAGACAATGACCCTAAGCAGACAGACAAAACAACTCAGAAGTGGATTAGGAGCATCTATGTGAATGTCCTTGAGTGGCCCAGCCAGAGCCCTGACTTGAACCCAATCAAACGTCTCTGGAGAGACCTGAAAATGGCTGTCCACCACCAATCTGACATAGCTTGAGAAGATATGCAGAGAAGAATGGCAGAAAATCTCCAAATCCAGGTGTGCAAACTTTGTGGCATCATACCTTGGGGCTGTAATGACTGCCAAAGGTGCTTAAACTAAGTCCTGAGTAAAGGGTCTGAATACTTATATCAATGAAAGATTTTAGTTTTTCCCTTTTTAATAAATTAGCTAAGATTTCAAACATTCTGTATTCACTTTCTCATGACGGGATACTGAGTGTAGAATGATGGGAAAATATTTTGAACTTTATCTTTACTTTAGCACAGGGCTGCAACATAACTAATTGTGAAAAAGATTTTCCAAACTATATATATATATATATATATATATATATATATATATTAGATTTTTATATATATTTTTTTCTGTTACATTTATACATGACCCTTATTGTTGTATAAACATTACTCAATTCTCAACTTTCCACCAAATACTTGCAAATCTACAAACCTACCAGCTTCCTTTCTCTTAGTAGAGAACATTTAGTCTTGAATTGTTGTAAAGGATTTTCCGGGTCTCATAAACTGATGTGCAGCAAAAAGATGAACTGCAGTCATTATTTCACATAAATGTTAAAGGTCTCATTCTGTCTGTTCAAAATGAAAGCCTCATCAGTCTGACTCACTGTGGTGGAGAAGGTAGGGAGGTCACATACTGGGCACTACCCTAAGGAAATCTAAGTATACTGAAAGTGTTCTTTCTTCTAACCTAACTACATGGGTGGCTGCACGGGAACTTTACAGTGAGGGTGGAATCACATTTTTACTGTGGCACAAATTCTTTTGCTGTTTTTTGATTCGACGGAAAACCTTTGAAAATGTTCTTTCAGGGCTGAACCTTCAAATGCTGGAAGATGCCTGCCTTTGATGGATGAACGTGAGAAAATTCAGATCTTATTTTTATCGATCTCTGCAAGATGATCAAAAGACCAGACAAAAACGTATAATTTCACCCACAGAAATAGTGAAAAGGAGGGTTTAAAGGATCAGTGTTTCCATAAGTACAGCCGAGTAAAATTTACATTTATGATGTACTGCAGATAAAGTCCCAATAGGTCAACATTTTTAGTCATTAGCATGATGATCGTAAAAGCAAATTTTTTGCTCAAAACATTTTTGCTAAATTATATTTGCAGTGAGTATGTGAATGAACAACTCGTCGTTATTGGTGGCAGAGCTACTAAGTGTAGATGTTTATTATTGTGACATTTATAGTTACAAAAAGCCAGGGTAGAATTGGCAATAGGCAAAATTCGACAATCAGTGGCTCACCCCTCTAGGCACTAAATGGATAGATGCACATTTCAACGGCTCACCCTTTAACGCTTCAAGGAAAGAAATTTACCGAAAAAAGAGGTGAAGGGCACTCAATTATCTGGAATTGAAATATATGTGTATAAACAGCAATAATATATGATGTTACCATTCTATATAATTGCAATATTTCATATACCGAACCATATAAAGTCACTTATTGCAAAACACTTTAATACCCCAATTACTTAAATCCCACCATGAATGCAATGGATATTACAACATATTTGTTAAAAGAATTAAGAAAAAAATATAAAAATAAAAAAATAAAAATAAATAAAAGCATTTTAACAGTCCAACATAAGATCCAGGATTGATCCGTATTGTTCCTCATATGACTACTGAGGTAAGTATATTAGTATTCATAACTATATCTCCCACAATAAGTTCTCCTTAAGGTAAGTATATATTTAGAATTGGCAATCGACCTTACAGGGAAATTTCTCGGTGGGCCGATGCCCAGGGGGCTGCCTGATTTCTTTCTCATGGCCGGCCAGTGGAGGTTTTTGGGGATGTATTTTGTGCTGCTGGCAGTACTTTATGATGGACTGTGGTATTTGTCTCTGTTGGGGCAGTATAATGTGCCACAATATGGTGTTGTTGGCCCTGCCTTCCATCAATTTGGACCTGACTACAAAAGGGGGCCACTTTTAGTATTTTTTCCAGGGCCATTTTAAGTTCCCAGTCCGTCCCTGAAAAAAGCTTTGGTGCCTAGTACACAATTGTGCTTCTTACCCAATGGGGAGGAATTTATGATCTATAGCCAGGATTTTTCAAACTATTGATCAGTCATTAATGATTTGAAAAATTATGGTGTGTAAAACTATCTTAAAAAGTAATGCTTCCACATTTTGAGTAATTTCATGACAAGGTTGTTGTTGACTACTTCCAAAGCTAATATACATAGAAAAAGGGCCAAAATTGTTCCTCACCAGCAGGTGCAATTAAATGATAAACACCGAAAAATAAATATCAAGCACACTGCATACACAGATTTGTATAAAAGTAAAACAATATTTTATTAAATATAAGTTAAACTTTACAAACATATAGTATGATATCGACAGATCAGCCACACAGAGAAGCCACAACATAGACATTAATGTAAGCATGTAGCAGCAGTGAATATAAGTATAAACTAAAATATGGCACTGCAAATAATACATAATAATATAGAGACCAAGAAGTGTTCTCCTCTAAAACCACCCCGGCACGTGTTTTGCGTCAGCTTCCTCAGGGGAAATGAATGAAGTGCAGAATGGCTGTGATTTTAAACTCTGTTCCAACCAATGGGAAATACTAACCTCAGCTGAGGTTAGTATTAGATCCCACATACCAGAAACAACACATATGATGTATGATGATCTAATCAATGCAGGAGGCATGAAACGGCTGTCACCTTTTTGCTGTACTGTACCCGCATCTACCGTGTTTTATATATGTCAATAAAGCTGCAAAGTGAAGTGTGGTGAGTCCCGCATTATCTACAATTGGATTTATCATATGGAACTGTATTTGGGCTGAGCACCACTGATGTGATCACACTCCGAATGCATGTTCTGTTTTTGAAAGTGAAGATATACACTCAGAGCAGTGCCTACGGCATCCACTATTATTTTTGGATCTAATCAGACATGTTACTCCCCTCAATCATAGCAAAGTCTGACAAAACTTATACACTTAAATTGTGATCAATCCCCAACCTAGTTAATATTCATAATCAACCCTCACATTTTGATATCATTGATGGGTGTAACATGTCTGATTAGACCATTATACCTTATATTTGTTGTTTCTGGTATGTGAAATCTAATGGGGTAATTGTAATCAGCTGATGTTAGTATTTCCCATTGGTTGGAACAGAGTTTAAAATCACAGCCATTCTGCACTTCATTCTTTTCCCCTGAGGAAGCTGATGTAAAACACGTGTTGGGGTGGTTTTAGAGGAGCACACTTCTTGGTCTCTGTATATGTTTATGTATTATTTGCAGTGCTATATTTTAGTTTATACTTATATTCACTGCTGCTACATGTTTAAATTAATGTCTATGGGACCTATGTTGTGGCTCCTCCATGTGGCTGATCTGTTGATATCATATTATATGTTTGTAAATTTTAACTTATATTTAATAAAATATTGATTGACTTTTATACAAATCTGTGTATGCAGTGTGCTTGATATTCATTTTTCAGTGTTTACTTCCAAAGCTAAACACACTGCCATCCTAAATTATAACATGACAACATGGAAAGAATTTAATTGGCCACAGCAACCAGTATATTAGCATAATTTAAGGAATTATAGAAATACATTCCTCACATAAGTGAAGTTCCAATGATAGATAGGAAGTCACTGACACCACCTAATTTGTCCTCAATCTGCCCATATGAACCCTCTCATTTTACTTTCAGCTGATTACTGCTGGCTCGAAGGCACCAATTATCTGATTTGAGTACCACCTGAGCGCTAACTTGAGTGCTCAAGACTTAGTTTGTTAAGAAGACAAACTGCAAATTGTGCCTAGAAAAAACTATTTTGAGCACCAATTTATGGGTACTAGAATGTTTGGGATATATTACTGACCAGGGAATTTATTATCATACTTTATTGTCGTACTTGGAAACAGGAAGAAACATTTCCCCATGTATTAAGCAATGGGAAAATATCTTATAGGTGTTTTTTCAAACAAATCTGGATAAATTACAGTATGTGGGATAATAGCCAGAGGTGTAACTTGAAGTTCCTAGGCCCAATGTAAATCTTTAATAGGCTCGCATTTATTATGTGCCATTTATAATACCGGCATGGGTTTGATTGCTACCTCATCACTCTTCACCTATAGCTACACCTCTATAATAGCGTAAACTTGACATACTTCTGTGTTTTATCAACATTATCAACTCTTTTACTACTTAAAATTGACACTTGTTTAACCTTCCAGTAAAAAGCCTGATGGGTTTCCATAGTTCATTTATTGCTAACAACATAAAAAATAAATACTGTTTTTGGACTATAAGGCGCACCAGACCTAGGATTTAGAGAAGGAAAATAAGAAAAACTATTTTTCATCAGACCCCCATTTGTCATCAGACCTCAGATCAGACCCCAAAATCAGACTCCCAAGCTCCATCAGACCTCAGATCAGACCCCCATCAGCCTCAGATCAGACCCCATCAATCTCAGATCAGACCTCCACCCGCCTCAGATCAGACCCCCATGAAGCAACCTTGCTTGCTCTGGATGGTGTTGCCACTATGCAGACTCACTGCTTCCTGGTCTTCTTCTGGCCTGCACTGCACTGTGACCTGACTTTGCACAGCATCAGGTCATAGTATGCGCATACGTGCACTACGTCCTGACACTGTACACACTGAGTACCCAGGGCAGAGCAAGGCCCGGAAGAAGACCAGGGAGGGTGAGTACAGCTGGCGCAGATCTTCCCTCACTGCTTCCAGCGCCTCCTGCATACTAATGACCTCTTCCATAATGGAAACGGTCATTATCATTCGGACTATAAGACACACTGCCATTTTCCCTCACTTTTGTGGGAATAAAGTGTGTCTTATACAGTGGCGAGCTGGCCATAGAGCTTACAGGGATATTTACTAATGAGCCAATGGCCAGGGGACCACCAGAGACCTCCTCACGGCTGTCGGCTGGGTACATAATCATCTGATGCTCTGAGCATTAATTAATGCTTGGAGCTTCACTTATTTATGCACCTGGGGGATACACATAGGTGTCCTCCTTAAAGGAGTTGTCTCACTTCAGCAAGTGGCATTTATCATGTAGAGAAGGTTAATACAAGCCATTTACTAATATATTGTTATTGTCCATATTGCTTCCTTTCCCGGCAGGATTCATTTTTCCATCCCATTATACACTGCTCATTTCCATGGTTACAGACCACCCTGCAATCTGCCAGTGATAGTCGTGCTTGTACGCTATAGGAGAAAGCGTCAGCCTCTCTGGTGGCTGGGACCATGGTAGCGCACATAGCCTAGTGCTTTTTCCTAAATTGTGCAAGCACGACCACCACTGATGGATTGCAGGGTGATCATAATCATGGAAACGAGCAGTGTATAATGGGATGGAAAAATGAATCCAACCAGCAATGGAAGCAAAATGGATAATAACAATACATTAGTAAGTGCCTTGTATTAACATTCTCTACATGATAAATGCCACTAACCGAAGTGAGACAACCCCTTTAACTCAACTGTATCACTGTCCTCAGGACAGTGATACAGTTGAATACTGTGGCGAGGGCAGTAATATTTTGTTCTCCATTGTGGTATTTGTGCACCACTGGGATATTTGGTTCTAGGGGTTCTTATTTTGTACTGCACTCTGTTTCTGTTACCTCTGACTACTTGTATTGTCCCATCTTCTATAAATTTAGACCCACCTACAATATGGGGCCACTTTTAGTTTTTTTTCCAGGGCCACTTCAAGTTCCCAGTCCGTCTGTGGTCTTATAGTCCTAAAAAAATGTGGTATAATGCAGTAGAAAAGTTCCTGATGTGTAACTTAAGTCTTTTTGCCGGATATATTTATAACATTGGAGCACATTGGAGGAGCTTAATGACTGTGTTTAGTGACCACTGATGTGTAGTCAGGACCAGATTATGTTTGGTAGAGACACCACTGCAAAACATGGTGGAGGTCTCCATATTATATCTGTGACCTTGAGCCCACCTGACCACCTTTTATAACAACCTATAAGAGAGTAAGGTGGGAATGGCCATCTTCACTGAAATCTGTGGTGCATGGATGGCCATGATTAAAAAGTTGAGAGAGACTACCATTTTAAATTCCTATCATTCAAGAAGTAATGAGATTATTTGTGACTTTTTTGTAGACCCTGTTTACATGAGTTAGCAGATTGTATTTTGTCAAATTTTAGGAAGCAGTATTATTTTAATTGGACAGAAATAGCATTGCTATCATAGACTCACATAGTACAGGCATGAGTTCATTATCTTCTGCACCAGATAAAATATCTGAGCACTGATAACTAGCCATAAACTGTCCAATACTCTTTATGGTGACTCTAAAAGTCCTGTAGTCCTTTTAATTTTTATTGGCCAGTTGCATTCACAGATAGATTATTTAACCTGTCCTTAAACATTTTGGCTTATTACAGAATTCATAATTAAAGAATTTGTTGGTTCCTTGTAATAAAATTCCTATTAGTATCATTAGCTTGAACTGGCGGGAGACAGTTAATTGACATTTACGTTGTGTGTTATTATTGAGCTTTTCAATTACCACTTTGCCTCTGTATTAATGATCTGGGTGATTAACCAGCAGATTTCATTATCATTGTTAGGGATGAGCGAACTTTTGAAAAGTTCGGTTCGGTTCGCTTCGGCGAACTTTCTTGAAGTTCGGATTCGTACGAACCGAACCTAAAACGAACCTTGCTATAACGGCTGAATAATTGCTTCTACAATAATGGGAGTCAGATAGGGTACAGTTTCGTTTATTTGCAGTTGCTATTACAATGAAAAAAGTGGAAAAAATCCAAGTGACTTCAACAACGGCGACGCAAAATCTACGCATATTTTAGAATCTACACTAATGCGTACGCTAATGCGAACATTCCCGCACAAATAACGAACATACAGTCTAGCGTTGTCAAAGGTACGCTACTTAACTAAATGAATATGTACGCATTAGCGTACGCATGCACTGCGTCCGCAAACATTCCTACACAAGTAACGAACATACAGTCTAGCGTTGTCAAAGGTACGCTACTTAACTGAATATGTACGCATTAGCGTACTCATATACTGCGTCTGCGAACATTCCTACTCAAGTAACGAACATACAGTGTAGCGTTGTTAAAAGTACGCTACTTAATGGAATACGTACGCATTAGCGTACATTCTCAATAAATATGCGTATATTTTGCGTCGCCGTTATTTTAACCAGATTCGTTATGAACTTTGTCAAAATTCGGTTCGGTGACGAACCGAACTTTTGGGAAAGTTCGTAACGAATCTGGTTCGTTACGGTTCGGTTCTCTCATCCCTAATCATTGTATTGAATTGGTTAGTCCTGCATAAATTATATAATGAAAATATTGGCATGCCAAATATTATCACCTTAAAAGTACATCAAGTTCAAGATCACATTCAGGGGGGGGTTCTCATCTGGGAAACATGATATCACAGGTTATATCACAATTATTAAGTAATATTTCAGGAAAAGAAAAACATGACTGATTTTCAAAAGAGATTGATTTGTTTATTCATTTCTGGATCTCACCATTAGAGGGAGCTTAGGTGTTAATTGCATACTATTTATTTATGGAACTGAATAATAACAACACAGTGTTTGGTAAGCTCCCTCTAGTGGCAGCTACCAGCACATTTTAAAATCTATGCCTATACAGTACATGAAATTTGAAGCTAAGGGCAGAAAAAAATGGAGCATGAGAAATAAATGTTGGACATACAATATGGTGTTAAAAAGAGTCTTTTCACTTTAAAGAAATAAAACAGTTGTTTCAATGATGAATATATAAGTAAAATATTACTAATAAGACTAGATCTGTAATAAAAAGGTGGCATGACTATATGTTACAGGTCGCAAAAAGGTTAATTTCTGAAGGAAAAACCATAAAACTTGTGTTTGCTGGACCATGTGGCTGGAGCAGTGAGGGCTCCTAGCTGACTAGTTTTCCTCTTCCCTTCAAA
Organism: Rhinella marina; assembly: GCA_900303285.1. Classification (NCBI taxonomy): domain Eukaryota; kingdom Metazoa; phylum Chordata; class Amphibia; order Anura; family Bufonidae; genus Rhinella; species Rhinella marina. The sequence continues at coordinate 41,634 of ONZH01009387.1, forward strand.
AAGTAGTTAATGGACTTTTGTTTGTGCAAAGTGAACTTCTACATCTACTACAGTGGAGGAAATACATGTTCCCCTTTCCTCCCTAAATACTTTTCAGTAAAACCCACACTTTTAACTAGTAATTTTCTCCAACCCGAACCAAAGGAAGGAGGTATAAAACTCGTTTTAAACAATGTGTTCATAAGTTGAGGGCAGTAAACGCTGAATGTGAATTGATTGCTCCTCCCTCCCTCAGAAGCACAGAAGGAACTCCACTTATAAGTATTAGGTCTTCTTTGATTTTCTGCCTTTTATTTTATAACTGTTTTGCCCTTTAATTAGTCTCTTTTTACATTTTTGTAAGCACTGAACCGTTTCTTATTAAAGCCTTAAAACGTTAATGTTCAGCCTTAGTAACTTTAATAACAAATAGATCTTAAAAGAGTGATGCCTGAAAGTAGTGTGTATAAGAGATGAGCAAATTTCATTCCTTTTGGGTCCAATGCGAATGGTCCAAATATTTGATTCGAGTCTGAATCGATGCTACCCAAATTGAAAGTGCTAGATTTGGCCTGAAAATTGGTACAGGACACTCTGAGGTCTCCTAGGACTCTTTCTCTCCTGTTATTATTTTTTGTCACTCGACCCTTAAACTCTTTAACACAATGACAGCTGTCATATAGCTATGAGTAAATGTATGGTTGATGGTGTAAGCAAACAACTTGCTTAAAAAGACACTGCACTTTTTTATGCTATTTTAAACTTTAAAACCATTCCATAAATTGTCCCTTATTGGGGCCAATATTATTGGAAAAAGCAGAGCCTTGTTCTAAACAAGCACATGAAAATTCTCCCTTTTTTGGGAGCTGCAGCGCAGTGCAGTACCTCACGGACAAGGCAGGAGATGTGTAGCCGTTTAGCAGTAGTAGTAGCAGCAACAAGGGGAGTAGCAGTTGCTGCAAGACAGTATGGAGTATGAAGTATGAACAGGCAGACAGAAGCACTTGCATAGTTTAAATGGTGATACCTAGGCACTGTCAGCAACGGCCAATCTATTCAATGTCACTACCTTTAAGTGTGTGGAAACCCTCATGAATCCATGTGACTTATTCACTTTGCCAAAGGTAATATTTTGGACATTATACCCAAAGTTAAAGATAATCAATACAATATACCACGTTACTGAAAACTATAACCAATTCCATGCACAGATTTGAACGTGTTTCAAAATTAGATGCTAAAAACCACCTTTATTAATTGTCCGGGTAAGTGGGTATATATCTAAAAACAACAAAATCCAGAAGGTGCATAGGTAACAAAAGTACGACAGAGAAGAGGCACAGTAAATATTGATGAAACGGGTCAAAATACATACACTGACCCTATATCTCCCTCAATACAAAAAACTGAGCTATGCCCAGAGATCTCCCTTGATGGTAGGGATCCTCTGTCCTCGTACCTAACTCCCTCACAGGGGTCCCTGCAAAACCCTATTCAAGAAACCCTGACGCGTTTCTCCTATAAAGAGGTTCATCAGGGGGTATAAACTGATAGTAGGGAGTCAATACAATAATAAAATAGATAAACAAGGTACTTATCCCCAGAAGTCTCCGTATGGGAATCAGCACGATATGGCCCAGAAAGATACACCTGCGGTAAGAGAAGACAGATATGCCAAGCCTAAGAATCCATGTAGACAAACGTAGACAAGTATATCAAGCGAGGCAAAGTCTTATACACTAACCTGGTGCCGGGCTGGGGCAGACCTGCATGTCTGTGTAGGTGGAGCAGCGGTGTGAATGGTGCCAGCATGAGATTTTTATATGCTGGCGGCATCTCTCATATCCGCCCAATAGGCGGCACTTCCGATGGATGGAACGCAGTGTGACCCGCAGCGCCGGAAGTAGGTACATACCATACCAGGATATCAGATGAACCGCACAGTGGAACGCAGCGCTACTATTTCAGAGCGCTGCTTGTTTGGATAGCAGGTAAGTATATAATCACACTGAAAAAAGCGCCCCAAAGGCAGATTTCATGTTAAAAAATATATACACCTCAGGGGTTTTACGTGGGATCATTATACCAGACTCCCATGATGTATACATCAAAAATAAATAAATACTGTGGTACAGATAAAATCACAGTATATACAGTGATACTTTCCGTATCGATAGACTATTTGTCAATTAAGGCCTTACACGTAAGAGGCAGGCCATAATTTAAGCAGAGAAAGGGAAAATTACCCAGTTATACTAACATAGCTCCTAGATGAAACTGGAGAAGGTCAGTCTCTCATTTAGGCCCCCAGGAGACTGGGATCGGAAACGATAAATCCACTTCGTTTTCTTCTGTAATATTTTCCGATCCCAGCCCCCCTTCCTTGGGGATAAGGGTACCACCTCAAGAGCAGAAAAATGTAAGACTGTAGGGTCACCATTATGATATTCAATTACGTGGGTCGCCACTGGGGTCTCATTCTATTTTATCACATCATTGACGTGTTCAAGGACCCTACGTCTAAGTTCACGTTTTGTTTTTCCGATATAGTCCTTTTTACATGGACACTGACAAATATATACAACTCTTTTGGTACGGCAGTTGATAAAATCTCTGAAGACATATGTCGCATTTGTCACTGAACACATTATGTTCTTAGACGGATAGATATACTTACATGCCTTACAGAAGCCGCATCTAAAGACCCCATTAGGTCTCCTATCCAGCCATGTAGTGCCCTTCCTAGGTGGAATATAGTGGCTATGGACCAAGCGGTCCCTTAGATTTTTCCCTCTACGATATGTCACGGTTGGATAGGAGGAGATTGCTTTAGATAGATCGGGATCCATTGTCAAAATTGACCAGTAGGTCCTAAGGATAGCCTTTGTCTTATAATTAGCAGAGTCAAAGGCAGAGATGAGGCGTATCAAGTTGTCTTCTTGTTTATCCCTATGTTTGGGAATCAAGAGTTCTCCTCTTTCCTTTGACTCAGCCCATTTAAAGGCATCCTTAAGGACTATATCGGGATATCCTCTCTGTTTTAACCTTGTTTGTAATTTCTTGGATTCTACATGAAAATTTTGCAAGTTTGAGCAATTGCATCACATCCGCAGATACTGTCCACGGGGAATCCTTTTTTTACACATGGAGGATGGTAACTTGACCAATGTAGGATGTTATTTGTCGCAGTCTTTTTACGGAAAACAGAGGTGGACAATTTGTCCCCGTTTTTCTTGACTTCGACATCCAAAAACGTGATACATTCCATCTGATATTCAAAGGTGAAAGATAGTCCCACTGTGTTTCTATTCAAGGACTCAACAAAAGAGGCAAGCTCCTCACCTGTACCATCCCAGATAACAAAAATGTCATCTATATAACGGGTCCAAAAGAGGATTTTACTATTCCACCAGGTATCATAGTCTGGGAATACCTCTTCATCCTCCCACCAGCCCAGGAAGAGATTAGCATAAGTAGGGGCACAGGGGCTTCCCTTTGCTGTCCCCCTGAGCTGGTGGAAGATGGACCCGCCAAATAGAAAATAGTTATAAGTCAATGTATATTGCAGAAGACATTATGGCATAGGTACCGAGTTCCTCTAGGTTCCAGAAAATAAGAGATGGCCATAATTCCCTTTTCATGAGGTATTGAAGTGTATAGAGACTCCACATCGATACTAGCCAGTATGTTCGTGGAGTCAATAGAGATGTTATCAATTTTTCTGAGGAAGTCCATAGTGTCCCTAGTGTAAGATGGTAGGGACACAACAAAGCTCCTCAGCACCTTATCTAAATAGATGCCACATGGGTGGATTTTAGGTAGACCATAAAAAGTTGGAATTTGTGGTGTTTTAGGGTACAGAAATTCATGTTCTGACTTACTCAAGATGTTATTTGATAGTCCTTGTTCAAGTATACTTTTCAATTCCAACATAAAAGATTGAGTGGGATCAGTGGGCAGTATTCTATAGCTCTGTTTGTCATTAAGACGATCCCACACCATTTTCTGATATTGCCCATGATCGAGAATTACAAGGTTACCTCCTTTGTCGGATGGTTTTATAACTATAGTCTCGTCATTTTCCAGATCCTTCACACGTCAATTATGTGATAAAAAAGAATGAGACCCCAGTGGCGACCCACGTAATTGAATATCATAATGGTGACCCTACAGTCTTACATTTTTCTGCTCTTGAGGTGGTACCCTTATCCCCAAGGAAGGGGGACTGGGATCGGAAAATATTACAGAAGGAAACGAAGTGGATTTATCCTTTCCGATCCCTGTCTCCTGGGGGCCTAAATGAGAGACTGACCTTCTCCAGTTTCATCTAGGAGCTATGTTAGTATAACTGGGTATTTTTCCCTTTCTCTGCTTAAATTATGGCCTGCCTCGTACGTGGAAGGCCTTAATTGACAAATAGTCTATCGATACGGAAAGTATCACTGTATATACTGTGATTTTATCTGTACCACAGTATTTATTTATTTTTGATGTATACATCATGGGAGTCTGGTATAATGATCCCACGTAAAAACCCCTGAGGTGTATATATTTTTTAACATGAAATCTGCCTTTGGGTAGCTTTTTTCAGTGTGATTATATACTTACCTGCTATCCGAACAAGCAGCGCTCTGAAATAGTAGCGCTGTGTTCCACTGTGCGGTTCATCTGATATCCTGGTATGGTATGCACCTACTTCCGGCGCTGCAAGTCACGCTGCGTTCCATCCACCGGAAGTGCCGCCTATTGGGGCGGATATGAGAGATGCCGCCAGCATATAAAAATCTCATGCTGGCACCAATCACACCGTTGCTCCACCTACGCAGACATGCAGGTCTGCCCCAGCCCGGCACCAGGTTAGTGTATAAGACTTTGCCTCGCTTGATATACTTGTCTACGTTTGTCTACATGGATTCTTAGGCTTGGCATATCTGTCTTCTCTTACCGCAGGTGTATCTTTCTGGGCCATATCGTGCTGATTCCCATACGGGGACTTCTGGGGATAAGTACCTTGTTTATCTATTTTATTATTGTATTGACTCCCTACTATCAGTTTATACCCCCTGATGAACCTCTTTATAGGAGAAACGCGTCAGGGTTTCTTGAATAGGGTTTTGTAGGGACCCCTGTGAGGGAGTTAGGTACGAGGACAGAGGATCCCTACCATCAAGGGAGATCTCTGGGCAAAGCTCAGTTTTTTGTATTGAGGGCGATATAGGGTCAGTGTATGTATTTTGACCCGTTTCATCAATATTTACTGTGCCTCTTCTCTGTCGTACTTTTGTTACCTATGCACCTTCTGGATTTTGTTGTTTTTAGATATATACCCACTTACCCGTCTAAGGACAATTAATAAAGGTGGTTTTTAGCATCTAATTTTGAAACACGTTCAAATCTGTGCATGGAATTGGTTAATATTTTGGACACTTGCGCAGGGCAATCTTGCTCTCTTGGATATTAACATGTCATCTGTTGCTCTGAAAATCCTCTCTGAGATCACTCTCTGAGGTTGGACATGATAGTATAGCAATAGCAAAGTAGGCCAGTTCCAGCCACTGTTATAGTCTGCCTCCCCAGAAGTCCATGGGTTCAAGGAACTGGGTATGTGCATAATACAGGGCACAGTCCAGGAATGACAGAACCTAGTTTAGGTGGTATATTTCCATTTGCTCATGTTGCAGCTGTGAAAAAACCCAGTTCCTTTATGTAGCAAACTGAACAGGCTTCTGCAGTTTCTGCTACTTGTTGTAGCAGAGAGTGGTGACTTAAACTTGGGTGAAAGGTGTAGAACTGCTCCACATTTGGAAAGCAACGAGACCTGTTTTACAGACAGCTGTCAAAAAGTACAAATGCCATATAGAACAATAAAATGTTGACACATGCGTGGACTTGCACCATATTTGGAGAATGAAGAATTTTCTAAGTTCTTAAAACCTGAATTTGTCCTATGTCCCTGTACTTACCTGGTCCTTCTCGACAACTATTTTTTAATAGGTTACAGTGATGACATCATATCAACATGTGATGTCATTGCTATTGTCAAGTAAACAAGCCCCAGCACTGAAACAAGCACTTTTTTATGACATTTGCATGATCTTGGACAACCCCTTTAAGATACACATTTTCCTACTTTACCATTATTTTTTAATAACATTGAAATATGCAAATTTACACCATTTTTTAATCAAATGACAAAAACAGTTTGCGAGGCAGGCACTTCAGGAAAAATGACTCTTTGGACAGGCTGTATAATTTGAAAAGATGAAGTCTTAGCTAAGTGTAGCAGAACACATTCATTTAAATTTGAAAATCAGCGGCGCCTTACAGCTCGTATAATACTGCGGAAATTCATCTTTACAATTCTTTAATTAAAAAAAAGTAATTTGTACAGAAATCTTTTCAGCCAATGACAGAAAACAGGTAGGTGTTTACTTAAGTAGACAGTTTAATTAAACTGTAACTTAGCAGTGGTGACTGCAGATAAGACAGGGAAGGGTTGAGAGAAAGTTAACAACCATTTTAACATGGTATCTTGTCAAAAAAGTGACCTTTTTAACTAAAATATATATTTTTTTATTTTCCATATCACTATATGAATTTTTGAAAAATCCTGCAATATTACAGATGATCACTCAAAATAGTATAACGCCTCCTGTCCTGCCTTTTAGAATATCGTTTGAAATCGTTTGGGAGAGATTTGGGAAGCCCCTATTTACATTAGATGGTCGGCGTATTTCTCCATAATCAGCAGGTTTGGCCATCGTACTAATATGTATGACCAGCTTACAACTGGAGACATTTAACACATCATCCACCTATTACAATAACTTAGCTCCTCCTGCCCCGCCCTGTCTCCCATTACACCTGTCTTAAAGGTTTTTTTTTTTAGACTTTTCTTCTGATGACCTAATCCGCAGGATAAGTCATCAGTATCTGCTATGTGGGGGTCCAACACCCAGAATTCCAGCTGTTTGAGAAAGCTCCAGCTCTGCCCATACAGCTTTACGTAAGCCAGTGATGTCACTAGTGTTGAGCAAATGTAAGCATCCAAAGTAGAATTTGATCCGAAGTTTAGGAAAATTTCAATCCAAATCGTCCCACTCTTCGTGGTAATATTTTTTTCCTACAAGAAGTAAAAGTAAGAAGCCCAGGAATGCAGACAGCCAAACAGCATCAGCCCCTGTGATGTCACAGCCCTTTAAAAGCTGAGCTAAGCATAGGGAGAGACGTGACAAGCGCTAGGGACAGTGTTGCTTAAAGCGTTTAATTGTAGAATATTGGATAGAGAGAGTGCATGGACAGTGCAGGGACAGTATAGTGAGATCATAGGGAGAGTTTTTATACACTGTAGGGAGAACATAGGGAGAGAATAAGGAGACTGCAGGGATAGTGCAGATTGAAGCTGATGGCATGCATGTAGGCACAAAGCTGTCTAATTGAACAGTGTCCTTGTTTAATAGATAAGCAATTCTATTACACCTTGATTCTCAAATTCTCTAATAGTGATGCACAGTCATTCTATAACTACCAGAAGTAATTCAAAAGCATCTCTTTGCACTGCCACAACATGGTCCATATACTGTACTTTTTAAGACCTGCCTCTCATACTGACACACACTAACTGTTTCACTACCAGAAAGGACTAGCAATGCACAGTGATGTACACTGAGGATATAGCAGATGTAAAGTGCTTTATGACAAATCAATTCACAGCAAAACACATTTCTTGAAAATATTCGGCAAAGCGTCTAAAACTATTTTTTTAAAATGTGTTCATCTCTAGATTTCACGTTCATTAGTCCTATGGCCTAAGTGCAGCTCAGCCCCATAAAAGTGAATGAGTCTATGCTACAATACAAGGCACAGTCGTTAGTAAGGCAGTGTGCTTAGTGAGCAGAGAGAAGACCACAACACTACTGTGAGTGCCAGTGCCTTCTCAAACAGCTGACCGTCCTGGTGTTGAACCCTCCACCAGATCACAGAAAAACCCTTCTAAGGTTTCCATAGACATCAATATTGTTGTATCTATAAATGTCTGGTTAAACCTCCAGGATTCCCATCTAATGGGGGAATACATGAAAAATACATGTGAGTAGCCACAAGACATGCCAATCTATTTTAATGGGGAAGTTGGGAAAGATGGCTGCAGTTGGTCAACTGCTAATAAATATGTGTTGGCACCCCTAATTTTGTGCCATAAAGCAAATTCCTGAAAACGCTGCTCACAGCTGATCAGTAGTGTTGAGAGAGCATGCATACGATATTCGGCCGAGCATGGCGGTGCTCAGGACCATGCAGTGTTCGGCCGAGCACCACGTGTGCTCGAGCGCCATGCTCGAGTCCCCTCCCCGCACGTTTCTTGGCTGCTACGCAGCCAATCAGCGTGCAGGGAGGTACTGGCATTCACTGTAATGCCGTAGCCATATATAGCATCCGTGACATGTGACCCAGCTCAGACCGAGTCAGGGAGAGCTGCTGCAAGGGGGTACAGATAGTGTAGGGATAGAAATTGGCTAGGCAGGGCTATTTTTTTTGTTGAAAAGACCGAAAAGCCCTTTTAAGGGCTATTATATCTGGCTGCAATCTGGATGATTTTTTGGGGGGATCAAAAATTGCAGAAGGTCGCCTGACCTAAACACCACCTGCGCAACATGTGCATTATAACGTTTATGTATCCTATATACCTGACATCCGTTGCTATTTTTTGTGCCGCTAATCAAGGCGACATTACCTGCGCTGCCTCTGCTGTATAACGCTTGCCCAAGGAGAAACAGATAGTGTAGGGATAGGATTTTTCTAGGCAGGGCTAGTTGTTCTGTTTAAAAGACCCAAAAGTCCTTTTAAGGACTGTTGTTATATCTGGCTTCAATATTTTTTTTTTGGGGGGGGGGGCAAAAATAACGCAAGTTTGCCTGACCTTAACAACACCTGCACAGCGTGCGCATTATAACGTTTCTGTATCCTATATACCTGACATCCAGTGTTATTTTTACTGCCGCTAATCAAGGCGACATTACCTGTGTTGCGTGTGCATTATAACGTTTATGTATCCTATATACCTGACATCCGGTGTAATTTTTCTGCCGCTAATCAAGGCGACATTACCTGTGTTGCATGTGCATTATAACGTTTCTGTATCCTATATACCTGACATCCGGTGTCATTTTTCCTGCAGCTGCGACATTACCCGCGCTGCGTCTGCTGTATAACGTTTGCGCAAGGAGGGACAGATAGTGTAGGGATGGGATTTGGTTAGGCAGGGCTAGTTTTTCTGTTGAAAAGACCCAAAAGCCCTTTTAAGGGCTATTGTTATATCTGGCTGAAATATATATATATTTTTTTTTTTTGGGGGGGGCAAATATTGCGCAAGGTTACCTGACCTAAACACAACACTTGCGCAGCGTGTGCATTATAATGTTTCTATATCCTATATACCTGACATCCATTGCATTTTTTTCTTCTGCTAATCAAGGCGACATTACATTTGCTGCATGTGCGGTACAATGTTTGTCTATACTAAATAGGTTTTAGTCAACCAGTAATTGGTGTTGACTAAAATGCGTATAACGCGAGGGTCACGGGAAAGGCAGCATAGCATGAAGTCAGCCATGTGTGCTAGAGTCCCAACAGACAAGGCTTCGCTCTCTTCACCAGGAGAATGGCTCTCAATCTCCTCATCCTCTTTCTCCTCTTTGGCCCATCCACGCCGAAGAGATGGAGCAAACCTGCTATGAGGTCAACCGTCTCCTGCTCCTCCTTCTCCAATTCGCGCTGAAAGGACGAACCGAGTGTAGTGTCTTCCCCCATTTCCACCACTTCCACATGCAAAGCGTCCGCCTTTATTATGAGCAGTGAGCTTTTTAGCAGACACAGAAGTGGGATGGTTACGCTGATTATTGCATTATCGCTGCTCACCATTTGTGTAGATTCGTAAAAGTTGCGTAAAGTCTCACCGAGGTCTGACATCGATGCCCACTCGTCGCTTGTGTAGAGCAGAAGCTGATTGGAAAGGCACCAACCGTGTTGCAGCTGGTATTCCACTCCTGGTCTCTGCTGCTCACAAAGCCTGCCCAACATGTGGAAGGTGCAGTTCCAGCGCGTGCTCAGGTCGCATAGCAGTCAGTGAGCTGGCAAGTGTAAGCACTGCTGCAGCATTGCCAGACTGGCGGAAGCTGTAGGTGACTTTTGGAAATGGGCACGCAGGCGGTGCACCTTCACCAGCAGCTCAGGCAAATTGGGGTAGGTTTTGAGAAACCGCTGAACCACTAAGTTAAAGCAGTTGTTTGGCTTGAGGGAGACTCCTGTTCGTCCTTCCTGTTGGAAGAACAGGTAGACTCATTCCTGTCATTAGTTCCAGGGTCCTATAGGGTTTGGTTTAGGTTCCTGTGTATGAACTCACCTACACTTGAGGCCAGTTCATACTGGTAGTCAGTCAGGATTAGAGTCAGGGTTTTCTTTAGGAGATGTCCATCTTCCTTCCTTAGTTTCCAGGCCTAATCTCCTTTCCCTCCTACGCTCTGTGTGGTTTTCCCCCCACACCTGAGCGTGACAGTATGTGTGTGAGCTGGCCGAGCTTCAAAGCCGCCACCAATTTGCGGCCATTATCAGACACAACCACGCCTGGTTGTAGGTTGAGTGGCGAGAGCCTCAGCTCAGCCTGGTCCCTTATACCCTGCCACAGCTCTGCAGCAGTGTGCTGTTTGTCACCTAAGCAAATAAGTTTCCAACTAACTGCTTCCAGCTACTGACTGAAGTCTGACTGGTGATGCAAGATGAGAATTCTGAGGTGGAAGTGGAGGAGGAGAAAGAAGGGTTGCAACCGCTAATGTAGTTGGTGGCGAAATCCTGATAGAAGTAGGGCCCGCAATCCTTGGTGTCGGTAGCACCTGTGCCATCCCAGTGTACGACTCGCTCCCAGCCTCCACAAAGTTCACCCAGTGTACCGTCAGGGAAATGTAGCTCCCCTGAACAAAATCACTTGTCCATGTGTCAGTCATTAAGTGGACCTTCCCAGTAACTGCTTTGGTCAGGGCACGGGTTATGTTATGGGAGACATGCTGGTGTAAGGCGCTGATGGCACACTGGCAAAAAAATAGTGGCGGCTAGGTACTGAGTAACAAGGGACAGCCGCCGCCATCAGACTGCGAAAAGCCTCAGTGTCCACAAGCCTAAATGGCAACATTTCCAGCGCCAGCAATTTGTAAAGGTGTGCATATAGTGCTCTGGCCTGTGGTTGGCTGGATATTTGCGCTTTCGTTCAAAGGCCTGGGGTATGGACATCTGTACTCTGCGCTGGGACACAGAAGTGGATGTGCTCACTGATGGTGCTTGCGAAGGTCCAGGTGCAGGGCGGGAGGCATCTGGGCTTGCGCTTTGGACAGGGGATTGGCTAGCACGTAACACAGGGGAAGAGAAGGTAGTGGTGTGACCCACAGACCCCGATTGTGGACCCAGGCATTTGCAAATGACAATTCTTTTATCGTCAGCACTTTCCTCAAAAAAGCGCCAGACTGTGGAACACCTACCCCTTGGCAAGGAAGATTGCCATAAGGGAGGACTCTGGGTAAAAGTTGCGGGATTGTTTGGCGTGGCCTGCCTTCTCCCTTTTGCCACCCCACTGCCTCTTCCAGCCTGTTGCGGTGCTGCGGAACACTCCCTCTCTGTACTGCTGTCCTCGCTCGGCTTGCCACCTTCCCAGGTTGGGCCAGTGATTTCATCATCCACCACCTCCTCTTCCACTTCTTCACTCTGGTCCTCCTCCTGACATGTTGACCTTGAGTGCTGCTGACACTCAAAAACATTTTAGGCGAGTGCCTGCTGCTGATCTGACCATCTAAAACATTAGGGGCGAGTGCCTGCTGCTGATTTGACCGTCTAAAACATTAGGGGCGAATGCCTGCTGCTGATCTGACCGTCTACAACATTAAGGGTGAGTGCCTGCTGCTGATTTGACCATCAAAAACATTAGGGGCGAGTGCCTGTGCTGATCTGACCGTGTAAAATATTAGGAGTGAGGGCATGCTACTACTTGCGCTTTATATACAAGTAAATATATGTTTCCTTACAATATTTCCTCTAAAATCGATGTTATATTTGGTTTTGGGGGTATTCTTGTCATTCCGTAAAATTGGCATAATACACGGACAACATCCTTCCCAGCAGCGACTTTGGAGTCCATGATGCATCCAGACATCCTCCCCATGCTGTTCCCAAACACTTTCAGTGGTGTTTCCACCATTTTCTCGCCTTTCCCTATGAACCAGACACACTTAGTTCTCGGGTTCTCCCATTGACCTCCATTATGCTCGGATGCTCGGTCGAGCACTCAAGCACCGCCTAGTGTTCGACCCGAGCACCCGAGCATAGATAGATCCATATATCTATCCATCTATCATAAATCCATACATGTATCCATTAATGCATCCATCTTTCTATCAACTGTGTATCGCACCATTGCATCACAGCAATTATTGTACACTTCCAACTTTGGTGGAAAAAAGTGCATTTCAGCAAAATCAGCAAAAATCAACATGGTAAGAAACTGATCTGTGGTGACCTTTTTATGCACAAGTCACAGTAAACTGATGCTGCTATTATATGGTTCACTATTATGGTCACAACCTCCCATGGAATGGTGTTGCTGGGTTGCTCACCTCTATCATACCATTTCTGATTGAAACATAGTAGAATAACTTCTTGCTGGAGGGTCAGCTCCTGTGATCACTGACCATGCTTGGTATTTATGGAATCACATAACCACATAACAATGTATATCGCCATTAACACAATGTAAACATATAGTTTTCTATAGTTCATACAGTTTCTGGAATATCGAATCTTGGGATTTTTCAGCTGCGAAGCGAATATTAGGTGATTCGCTTCGCTTTTGTACGCATCGCTACGTAGTTTGTCCGCGAAATTATACGCTATTCTACATATAATTTAGTTACTCTATACGCTGTTGCGTAGACTCCTCCCTGATAGTTACTCTACACTCTGTTGCGTACGAATTCTATTCAGCAATGCAGACTCCTCCCTGGTAGTTCCGCCCACTTCTCCTGCGTTCGAGGAAGACGTGGCAAGTCAGCAGAGTAAGATGGCGGCGAGACAGCGAGGTCCTGACTGGGGAAGCATGTTGTGGGCAGACGACCCCTATGAGGAGAAGGAACCGGAGATCTATCTCTCACAACTCAACAGGAAGTCGGATGAGGTGCCTGCTGAGGTGGTGACTCCACTGGCTGACAAGGCAGAGGCGGCAGGAGTTCCCGCTTCGCCGCGCAAGGACTACTCCTTACGCCAGAATTTGATGCTCCCTGAGGCTGTCACCGGAACGCCCAGACCCTCTGGGAATATAAAAACCTGGTGGAGGAGTGGGTGGTGCAAGTTTTGGAGCATCCAAGGTCCGGTGACCCTAAGCTGGAGCGCCAAAGGGGAACCGTTATTTGGTTCAACGTGAAGCGGGGAGTCGGTTTCATTGGCGATGAGGAGACGGCTGAGGAATTATATGTTAACCGCCGTTCGGTTAAGCGGCTGTATCTTCCGCCCGTACGCCACAATCTCCACGCAGGGGATTACGAGGAGTATACCCCCATGAAGAGCCTCCAAGGCCCCTTTGCTACTGGGGTGAAAATCTTAAAGCGACCACCTACTCCTGCAGCGCCCCCAGAAGACTGGAGTGAGGAGGCCCAGGCCGCAGAAGAGGCTTGTGACTTTGAGACCTGGAGATTTGAAGAGAAATCCCAAGGTCAGGATCAGCCGGAACCCCTGATTCCTGATTTGCCGCCACCGCCAACGATACCACCGATCCTTCATGTGGGACAGATGACCACGGACACTTTCGTGTACCATCCAACTGTGGTACAGTACCACTACCAACTGCCATGCCCATGGCAGTTGCAGGCCGCACAGTCCGCCGCTCGTGGAAGACCGTTACCGTTACAGCCGGAGATTCTGTCACCTGGTATGCCGGCAGGAGGATCTGGCCACTACAGAATGATGGGCAGGGCCAAAGTTACCACTGCCTTTGCCAGTGTGACAGCCCAGTCACCAAGAAGACCATCCTTGAGAGGTCGGCGGGGGTCTGCTGCCGCAGCCAGGGCCGCTTTCATAATGAGGCAGGAGCCCCCCAGCAGCAGTGAGGAGCACCTGCTGGCCTTTAAGTAATTCCAGCAGTTTTTATGGGAGCCACAACATGGACTTATCCTGAAGGGTGGGCACTAGTTGGCCCTTGTTTTTAGTTTTGTTGCCCCGCATTTGTCCTCACCCAGATGGCCATGGATTGTTAGGGCTCCCCCCATCAAAACTTTATCCAAGTTGCGCATACTTGCGCCTCATCCCTTTTTTCCCCCTTTTCAGATTATTTGGGGAGCCCCTCGAAAGAGGGTTTTTTAAAGGGAACCTTTACTGCTATTTTTTTACCCATTTGGATTACAATTTTGCCTATGTGGATTACAAATTGCGACTGAGTTTGGGACTCTGCTCCAGTTCTATGACAAGCGTCAGATAATGCGTAAATAATGCATTTGCACTATTTACCATATATGTGTCTCGAATATTCGCTCTGCCTCTAAGGAGTGCACGCTGCGGCCTCTCCTCGTACGTGCCTGCGTATTACGTAATCGCTTAGACAATACGCTGAGACTCGCAAGCTATTTGTACGCTCATGCGTACGTCTTCTAAGAAGTTGCGTACATTTTGTAAATGAACGATCGTTATTAGTGAGCGAATGTTTGCTAATAGCTCATAATAACGTATATTTTGTACGCAAATACAACGAATCTATTCGTTGAATACACGAATTTTAGGAAAAGTTCAGCGAATGTCCGGTGAATAATTTTTTCAATGATTCGCTCATCTCTAATTATTATTATGAATATCCTTGTGATAAAGAGCCTTATTCGAAGGTAGTAATGACCAAGCAGATTTGACCCATTTACAGCGAGAGCCAAAATCCTCTATGTGTTTACTAGAGATATGTGACAGCCCACTGAGAAGATCAAGGAGGAGAGATAGATCTAGGAGGTGGAAGCGCCAGGACACTTGGCTCATCATTAGCCTCTGTAATCTCTCTCTGTATTACAGAGATGTTCCTCCCTAAAGCGAATGCTGATAGGGGACAGTATCTCTCACATAGGAGGTCAGACGGACCATAGTGTACTATGATTCTATTTTATAGGATTCCGAAAAAAGAATAAAAACATTTGTATGCTTTCTATAGATAGAGGGGGCGTTTTTCAAAAATTGTTTCTATAGCATATATATATATACATATATATATATAAGGTATTAAGTGGCCCTTCCCCTTTATTTCCTTGTAATGTAGATGGTTAGTGGACCTGGCATTCCTGAACAATGAAGTAACTGTATACAGTACGTGTACTGACCGTTAAGTGTGGCTAGGATGTGCCAGGAGACTAGAAAACTTCTAGCTTTGCCATAAAAAGCAGCTCCATTGAAGACATCATCAGGGTAAAATGTTTCTTGCTACTATCACCTCCCTTTGTATGAAATGGGAGACAGGCGAGTGCCATGTTGGGCACTGGTTGATGTGAAGTTCGCTCATTTGTTTTCACGACTTTCGGGGACTGTTGCTTTACTCTGTATGTAATCTTTGTCTGTCTATCTATCATACTTTAGTAAACTCTTTATGCACCTAATACCTTATATACAAATCAGTGTTTTGGTCAGTGATTTCAATCAGTGATTGTGAGCCAAAACCAGGATTGGAGCCTCCACAGAAATAAGGTATCAGGGAAAGATCTGCACATGTTCTGTGTAGATATGCACCTGGTTTTGGATCAAAATCACCGATGAAAATCACTGACAGAACACTGACTGTGTGAATGAGGCTTAAGTCATGTTAAGTCTATTTTTTCCCAAATTTCAGATCTCTTGATAGGGGTACATTTAAACAACCTTATGATGTCCGTGTGACTTCCGTGTTGCATGGCAATACGGCTCCGCATATTTTACAGCCCTATTGAAATGAATGGGTCCGGATACAGAGCAAAAATATGGTTATGTGAATGGGGTCCAATACAGATAGGAAAACCTCCCCCCCCCGCCCAACGCCTCCCCCTCCCCCCACAAACACACACACTTTTCAATAGATCCTGGTTCCAGTGCAGCGACTCCTGTCTCCACTGTTTCTGGTCATGATGTGTAAAGTACATGTCATTGCTGCTGGCCAATCAATGAAAGGTGATCACTGAGCCTCAGTGGTCACATGCTGGAGATATGCATGTAGATGGCACATCATACTTCTGCCTCCTCTGCTTCCAATCCTCTTCAGACCAGAAGTTGCTGTATTGGACCCATCACCCATTGAAAAGTTAAGTGTTGTTTAGCTATCGCTCTCTCTCTCCAGCTGCCCTGCAAAGGTTTTTGGATCTTGGACAACCCTTTTAAGAGTGGTCACACAGAGCTACACTGATGCCCATACACCTGTATGGCTCTGAAATTTTGAGGAGTCTTATTTGTTCCTTTCAAATGGAATCTGCCCAAGATGAACAAAAATGTGGCTAAACCCCTGCTATTGTTGTATTGACTTGTATGGGTTCTTTATAAATCCATACAACTTCATTGTTTGTATGAATCTGATTCACTGATTTGCATAAACCCACATCTTTGTTAAATATTATACAAATCCAGATATGATCATTTTGTTCTAATTTACGTGCTACAACCACAACATGATTCACATCTGCTATATCCATGAGGAAGGCCAGAGTTCCCTGTTTGTAAGTATCAGACTTTTTTTTACTTTTACTTATATTTGCAGCAGGATTACAGTACAGGTCTGAGGTGAGTATACATTTTGGTAACAATCTACTCCAGATGTAACAAATAAAACAAAAAAAGTAGAAAGTAAATTACAGAGTTACAAAAAATAAATGTTAATCTGCAATGTGTACATCAGGGGGGATTTGGCAGCGACTGTCTGTAATAAATAGCTATAGATCCTGAATACGCGTGCTAGAAAACATGGATGTTTATTTTAAGCAAATACTAATCACATCGTGTATACACCATAGATGAGGTCACAGATTCCCCATTCATCAGGTTTGACTTTCATTGTAGCCAGATGAAGTGGCTTTTGATTTTATCGGCATGGATGAAACATTTTCACGTATACGTTGAATGAGATTTTATAAATGTAGTAAATTTGATATTGATTTCATCTTTCATTTACTAGTATATTAAGTAATGGGAAAACAACCCTATCTTCACTGAACATCCAAGAATTTCAGCATTTATGTCAAATGAGTCTACATAAAATGTTAAGAAAGTCTGCAAATACAATTCAAGTCTTGTACTGATCCTGAATTAGGCTACTTTCACACTAGCGTTACTACGGATCCGGCGGGTGAAGGGGCCCGCCGAATCTGTAGTGATAATACAACCTTGTGGACCCGTAATGAACGGATCCGGTTGTATTATCTTTAACATCTTTTAAACGGATCCGGAATGAACTCCATTGAAAGTCAATGGAGGACGGATCCGTTTACTAGTGTGTCACACCAAATGGATCCGTCCCCATTGACTTGCATTGGGGGCCATTCCGGATCCATCTTGATGCGGATGCCTAGACCGAAGAGCAAACCGCAGCATGTTGCGGTTTGCTCTCTGGTCTGGAGACGGAACAGAATGCTTTCAGAAGCATTCCGTTGTCTTCAGTTCAGTTTTGTCCCCATTGATAATGAATGGGGACAAAAC
Source organism: Rhinella marina (assembly GCA_900303285.1). Taxonomy (NCBI): domain Eukaryota; kingdom Metazoa; phylum Chordata; class Amphibia; order Anura; family Bufonidae; genus Rhinella; species Rhinella marina. The sequence continues at coordinate 59,328 of ONZH01009387.1, forward strand.
TGAAGCGTTTTATTCCAGTATTGAGCCCCTATGACGGAACTCTATACCAGAATATTAAAACGCAAGTGTGAAAGTAGCCTTAGAGTCTGTATTATCTTCTAGAGCTGCCTTCACAATTCTGCAGGCTTCAGGAACAGTCTGACATAGGAAAAACTAACCTCAATATGCCACCATATTAAATTGGAGACATGCAGTGGTATAGTAGAGGTTTGTATGGAAGCCCTATTAGGTTCAAGTTTCTACATATAGTTTTGGAAGCCAACACCAGAAGTCAATTCAAAAAAAGATGAGAAGTTGTACCTGTCCTTTATATGTTCTTTCGTTTTATGATTCACCCCTGATTTCGTCTTCCAAAACTGCGTCAGGAAACCTGACCATGTTACTTATGTCTTTGTAAAAAAATAGAGCTGCAATATGTCCATATGCAGGAGGTCTAGCCGTGAGAAAAAACTTGATTTTCTTAGACTTTTGATGAAGTTATATGTTAAAAAAGGGTGGCAAAAAACTGATTAGAGATTAGTAAATTGCCCAAAATTCGTTATAGGTTGAATTTGGTTGAACTGGCTTTCAGGTTCAGTTTGACCTGAATAAGTTTAACCTAAATTGAAAGTGACCCAGTTGACCTTAAAAGTCATATATGACACTTCTAGGACTATATCCAATCCCTTTCAAGCTCTTTAACACCAAGTCAGGATTAGTGATGTCAGAGTGACAGTAATATATATGGCTATGTATAAATAGAAGGTAGCCAGAGGTAACAGCCTACTTAATAACACACTGCACTATTGGATTTTTTATCTCTTAATAATATAAAAATGAGTTTCTGTCTGTCTGTTCTCTATGCGCGACCAAACTACTGGACCGATTTTTACCAAATTCGGCACACAGGTACATCAGGTGTCCGGGAAGGTTTTAGACCAGGTCTCATCTCTCTAGGACATACCGTTCCTGAGATATTCCCAAAATATGATCTCCATTAGCCAACATTACAACTGGGAACTTTGGTTTTAAACTCCAACTGCCATTCTCTGCAAAGCCACACACAGGGAGGGCAGGTTTCCATAACAACCAGGTAATTATCAGCAGCTGAGGAGCTCATCCATTTCTATTTACTGACACTGTTAGTATTCCGGTTACCATAAATATAACTTATGTGTTTTTCTATGACTACAGTTCAGTAGTAATAAAAGATGTTTTCCTCCACTGCTGCCTATTACGTGGGCTCATAAATAAGCATGGTATTGACCTTTAATTCAGGCCACCCTAAAAGAAGTACTTAAAACCCCCGCCCCAGGTCTCACTAAGCCAGACCCCCAACTCTGTCAGGCCACACCCCCTTTCACTCCGCAGCCAACAGAGATTGAAAAAATAAAGGTAAAAATCAACTTCTGTCAGCTGCAGGGATGGGTGAGAGGTTGACTTTCTTTGTGCAACAACACACACAAACATTAAATAAAATATATTAACTACACCCATGCAAGCGTCTTGCTAATCCACGCCCCCGACTCTGTCAGGTCACACCCCCCCCACTCCGCAGCCAATGGGAATTGAAAAAATTAAGATAAAAATAAACTTCTGTTTGCTGCAGGGGTGGGAGGGTGAATTTCTCTCTGCAACGACACACAAAAATTTTAGATGAAATAGACTAATTATAGACTACAACTGTTCGAAGCCTTTTGCTAAGCCACGCCCCGTATGTCAGGCCACGCCCCCTCTCACTCCGCAGCCATTCTGCAACGACACACAGAAACATTAAATGAAATAGATTAAATGCACCTATGCGAAGCGCTTTGCTAAGCCACGGCCCGACTCTGTAAGGCCACGCCCCCTCCCACTCCACAGCCATTCTGCAACGACACACAGAAACATTAAATGAAATAGATTAAATCACCTATGCGAAGCGCTTTGCTAAGCCACACCCCCAACTCTGTCAGGTCATGCCCCCTCCGACTCCGCAGCCAACAGGGATTGAAAGAATGAAGGGAAAAATAAACTTCTGTCAGCTGCAGGGGTGGGAGGGTTTCTCTCTGCAATGACACACAAAATTTTAGATGAAATAGACTAATTTCAGACTACAACCGTTCGAAGCGTCTTGATAATCCACACCCCCAACTCTGCCAGGCCACGCCCCCTCCCACTCCGCAGGCAACGGGGATTGAAAAAAAAATCAGCTGCAGGGGTGGGAGGGTGAAATTCTCTCTGCAACGACACACAAAAATCATAGATGAAATTGACTAATTTTAGACTACGACCATTCAGTACTAATAAAAGATGTTTTTTTCCAATGCTACCCATTGCGGGTCCCCATAAATTACCATGTCATCGACCTGTAATTCATGCCACTCTGACCCCCGCCCCAGATCTCGGGAAACCACGCTCCGACTCTGTCAGGCCACGCCCCCTCCCACTCCGCAGCCAACGGGGATTGAAAAAATGAAGGTAAAAATCAACTTCTGTCAGCTGCAGGGGTGGGAGGGAAGTTGGATTTCTTTCTGCAACAACATACAGAAACATTAAATGAAATAGATTAAATATACCCGTGCAAAGCAATGTTTTCTTCCACTGTTACCCATGGCGTGTCCTCATAAATTACCATGGCATCGACCTGTAATTCTGGCCACTATCAAAAGAAGGACTTAAAACCCTGCCCCAGGTCTTGCAACGTCACGCCCCCGACTCAGTCAGGCCATGACCCCTCCCACTCCGCAGCCAATGGAGATTGAACAATTGAAGGTAAAAATCAACATCTGTCAGCTGCAGGGATGGGAGGGAGGATGACTTTCTCTCTGCAACGACACACAGAAACATTAAATGAAATAGATTAAATACACCCGCGCAAAGCAATGTTTTCTTCCACTGCTACCCATTGTGTTTCCTCAAATTACCATGGCATTAACCTATAATTCAGGCCACCCTGAAATGAAGGACTTACCCCCCCCCGTGTCCCATTAAACCACGCCCCCTCCCACTCCGCAGACAATAGGGATTGAAAAAATGAAGGTAAAAATCAATTTCTGTCAGCTGCATTGACTTTCTCTCTGCAATGACACACAGAAACATTAAATAAATAGATGAAATATACCCAGGCGAAGCCGGGTCTTTCTGCTAGTGCTTTATAAAAAGTAAAACCATCCAAAAATTATCTTTTTTTGGTGGTAGATGCCTACTCCTCTACCCTTTTATCTGCTGGCAGACATTTTTAGCAGTTTGTGCAGGAGGAGTCACTAAAGCTTTAGATTTGGCAAAATTATAATTTTTTGGGAAATTCATAACATATTCAATTTATAAAAAAAATAATTTGCTCTTCTCAAATTTGGAGAGTGAATTTCTATAAATTGGAGACGCAAGTTTTATGTGATAACAATTTTTTTAAGCCCCTTTAATAGATTGGATGTAAGGTAACTTGTAACAGCATTTTTTTCCTTATCTCATAAGATATCTGTGCATAGTCAGCACTGGGACGGGCGGTGCAGCACTCCATTCTTACCTTGATACATTTATTATGCAGCATGGGACTTCTTTATCAGGATCAGTGAAGCCCTAAGTTCCACCCACACTACTGTCCCTCCCGACAATCTGTCCTAAACGAGGGCCTACAAGTTGAAGATCATCCCATTGTAACTAGGTGCTGGGGCCTAAGAGGGATTACTAAAGCCTTATTCACACATCAGTGTTTTGGTCAGTGACTTCCATCAGTGTTTGTGAGCCAAAACCAGGATTGGAGCCTCAATAGACATTAGGTATAACAGAAAGATCTGCACCTGTTCTGTGTTTTGGCTCAAAATCACTGATGGAAATCACTGAAGTGTGAATAAGGTATAACCAGAGAAAAGAATAGATCTAATGACAGACAGGCACAATGGATACTGGAGCAAACACTGATGAGCAGAGAGGAAACCAACCAGACTGGATTAAGACCCGGAGAGCCAAACCAAATGAACAGACAAAAACCTCGTACAATACCATGCCGAGGTTAATATCAGTCCACAAAGCCAAGATGGATGCCAAAAGCCAGATACGATACCAAGCCAAGGTCAATACCAGGAGAGTACCCAAATCAAATTTCAAAAACAGCGTCAGAGAAGTAGCCAAGGTCAGAAGTCAGGAGTCCACAGTAAATAAAGACGCTAGGTTAAGAAACACCAGGTTAAGAAACGCCAATCACAGGCAACTGCTCCTGGCAGTAGCCTGTTTAAATATGCCGCCCACCTCAGTATGAAATGCTGGTGCCTATCCCAATTGGTCCCTTGCGACCCAGACGTGATGTCAACATGCACAGGCCACCAGTGTCACATACTGTTGGCCTGACGACTATGTGACTGAGCCGTGACATCACCCCCAGTGTCACAGTCCAGACGTGCTCAACTGGCAATAGCATGGTAGCACCAGTTCCATGTCCCAGGGAAAGCGGCCATAGTGGGCACGTGGGATGGTAAGCACTTTATACTTTAATTATGAATACTGTATTTTATCTTCCCTTTTCATAACAATTTTTGGATGTTTTTGTAATTTTGTAATATAGTATCTTCAATACGTTACTGTCCATATGTCTTCTCTTGATGTGAGGAATTAGACATTTTGTAGTTTTCGGAATCTTTCATTAAAACCCAAAGATCAGAATTTAAGTCTATTCTACCTTCCTATGTTATATACGAATTTATGTCCTTTCTCCTTGGATGAGTAAATGCTAGTGACAGCTTTCAACATCTGAAGTGCTTTCCTAACATAGGTACTCTAGTGCGACTACTAATAGAAGAAGTCATTTCTTGTTATGGAGTTTTGAACTTCAAAGTTCACCCTGTACTCTGTCATCAATCACCATCCTGATTCTCATTAAGATCAGCAGAGACCACAGATCGACTGTGACTCCTTCACAAACTAAAAGCAAGATAACAAAGTGTGTGGGATACAAGTTAACGTTGTTTCTTACAACTTCATTCCAAGCTGATCAATTTCAGCAAAGCTGGATTTAAGGCTTTAGAAAAATCAATTACTTCTGTACATCAAACATAAGTAGGGTTGGTAGACAAGTTCTTATGCAGTACGCACTGAGGCGCCTGGAAAATATTTGATCAGGAGCTAAAGAAGCACAAAATTAGAGAAGACTAACAGAAATAACATATTTCCATCAAACAAAGCCAAAGAGCACCTTGTCAGCCACCTATTCCTTAAAAGGGCCTCTTCTCTTTGAATGTGAAATTTACAAGTGTTTTTTGTCTCCATGTTGTCCAACATCTGAGAAGATTTTTCCACATGTACACCAGTCACAGCCTCTAATGACTGGAAATTCTATGCACAACGACAAGCTAGAAGTTCTTCACTATGGCCAACACCATAACTTTAGAGGCAGTGGTTTCCTCATGAGCTTTATCTCATAGAGGAAAGAAGTGCAGGAAGGTATCTAGTGTCGATGGGTTTTGGTACCTATAGATTGTCCCCAGTGGTAAAGGTATATGGGGTTTAAATATCATGGTTTCTATTAAGGTTTATACTCCCTAATATCTAGTAAGAGGCTTATTGGTTGGAAGTCTCACATATAAATTTCCCTTATATTGAGTGGTTTGTCTTACTGCTGGACTTAAACGGGACTAAAAGTTACTTAGTGGCCTGTCAAATCCAGAGGTTTGTTAGCTCCTCTACTGTCCATGTAATTGAATACATGCTGAACTTTAAGGGTTCTGTGACAACTATGTACATGCAGTGGGTGGGGTGGGTGACCCAAGGTGAAAGGGTTTAAGAGTACGACCGCATGGTCAGGTTTCTGTATGCAGTCTCACGTGGGGCAACTAGCATATGGTTTCAACCGTCTCTCAGTGAGGGCACAGTCTTAGCCAGAGGCAATAGACTCAATACACTGTCTTTTTACGTGGCAACAGTCTTTTCTCTTCTGTAGGTGTTCCATTTATTCAGGGTATTGCACTTCATGAAGACATTGATGCTCTGTTTCCGTCTGCTTGACAGCAATGAAGTTGCTCTACTGGCCTTGGCAGTCCTCGTGGCATACTCTGCAAGATTTGCACTGGCATCTCATCATGTCACAGAATCTCTATACTCGAGACACTTTTACGCTTACTCAGATCCGGAACTTCCAGAATGAGGTGTCTCCTTTCTGAAAATATGCACATTTTAGACAATATCTCTCCTCAATACACAATTGCAGCTCATAGTGCAGTAGACAAGCCGGTTGTTGCAGTCACAACCTGGCTTCAAAATAGGTCTCCAGCTCCTTCAGGCTATGGAAGCTAAGACGTGTAAGTTGGCTAACCCTGCTCTAGGTGCTCCCTCTACCCAGCCATGCTCAGCTGCTCTGTGGCTTCATTTGTACCCTAAAGTGGTGTTTCCAACATATATGAAATACCGATTGACAGCCTGAGGGAATATAACTCCCAGAGTGTCACTTTACTGTTACAGGCTACTTGAGATGTCAGCAGTCTCTATAATACACCATCCACTTGTCCTCTGTGCACAGGGTATTTCTACTAGGGGTTATGCAAGAATGGAGGGGTTTGGCAAATGCCCCCAGTTGACCGGATCTGTAAATGGAAGCTTACTTATCTCCTTTCTGGTGCTGTCTCCTTGCTCCTTCCTTGCTCTGCTGGGCAAGCTTACTGAAAACATCTAATTTGATATAGCCATAGCCAATCACTGGCCTCGGTGGTGACTGGATCACTTTGCATCATGTGATCATTTGTCATAATGTAAGGGATGCGGTGCCATGGCCAGTGATTGGTTGCAGGCTATGGGGGGGTGTTCAATAAGTTATCTAACCCAGCATATTCTGTCAGTGTTAGAGAGTTGAGCTTGTCTGTACAGGTTGAGACATGTCTTGACATGCAACACAGTAGCAGTTCTGTCTGATGATGAAAGCACTGGAAGTGACAGGATGGCAAGTGCAGTTCCGTGCAAGTCTACAAAGAAAGTGAGGGATTTGGAGCTCATTCCATGATTACATTCCTCACAAAGGATGAAAAGAAGCCTAAAGAAACCTATGAAGGGATGATTGCTGTATATAGTGATATTACACCTTCCTACTACCAAGTAAATTTTTGGGCCAAGCAGTTTAAATGAAGACGACCCCTATTCAGGGTCACCTGTCAACAGGGGTGCACCTAGACTTTCTGCTGCCTGAGGCGAAAACTGAAACTGCGCCCCCCCATGCCAATTTCTTAACCTAACCCACAATGAAAGCTCTCATTGCCCATGGCCCTTCGGCTGCCCCCCTCTTGCCCCTTCCCTCACAAAAAGTGTAATACCACGCGATCAAAAAAGGCGTATGTACCCCAAAATGGTACCAATCAAACCATCATCTCGACCCGCAAAAAATGAGACCCTACCTAAGACAATAGCCCGAAAAATAAATAAAAATATGGCTCTCAGAAAATGTCAGTACTAAAACAAGATTTAATTCTGTTAAAAAATGCACCTAATGTGTAAAACTTAACAAAAATAAAAATGTTAGACATATTGGGTATCGCTGCGTCCATAGCAATCTGCTCTATAAAAATATCACATTATATTCCCCCTCAGGTGAACGCTGTAAAAAATTAAAAAAAAAAAACTATGACAAAACAGCCATTTATTGGTCACCTACCCTCACAAAAAGTGTAATAGCAGGCGATCAAAAAGGCATATTTACCCCAAAATGGTACTAATCAAACCGCCATCTCATCCTGCAGAAATTGATACCCTACCTAAGACAATCGCCCGAAAATTTAAAAAAATATGGCTCTCAGAAATTGGCAGCACAAAAACAAAATTTAAGGCTACATGCACACGACCGTATGTGTTTTGCGGTCCGCAAATTGCGGATCCGCAAAAAAAAAAACGGATGACATCCGTATGGCATCTGTGTTTCCGTTTTTTTTTGCGGATCCATTGTAACAATGCCTATCCTTGTCCGCAAAACGGACAAGAATAGGACATGTTCTATTTTTTTTGCGGGGCTACGGAACGGACATACTGATGCGGATAGCACACGGTGTGCTGTCCGCATTTTTTTCTGACCCATTGAAATGAATGGGTCCGCATCCTATCCGCAAAAAAAACGGAACGGACACGGAAACAAAATACGTTCGTGTGCATGAGGCCTAATTCTGTTCAAAAATGCATCTAATGTGTAAAACTTAACAAAAATAAAAATGTTAGACATATTAGGTATCGCCGCATCCATAACAACCTGCTCTATAAAAATATCACATGATTTGCCCCTTCAGGTGAAAATTAAAAAAAAAAAAAACGATGCCAAAACAGCCATTTTTTGTCACCTTGCCTCATAAAAAGTGTAACACCAAGCGATCAAAAATTCTTGTGTACCCCAAAATGGTACGAATGAAACGGTCACCTCATCCCGCAAAAAATGAGCCCTCATATACTGTAAGACAAAAACAAAAAAACAATGGCACCCGCAAACCAATCCATCAAAATCTGTGCTGCAAAATCCATATGGCGCTTCTTCTGTTCTGTGTCCTGCCATGCGTTCCCACAGCAGTTTACCACCACATATAGGGTGTTGCCATATTCAGGAGAAAATGGGGAACGAATTCTGGGGTGCTTTTTTTCCTGTTACCCCTTGTGAAAATGAAAAATTTGGGGCTAAAGCAACATTTTATTCGAAGAAATGAAACTTTTCATTTTCACAGCCAAGTGTTTCCAAATTCCGTAAAACACTTAGGGGGTCAAAGTGATCAGTTCACCCCTTAATATATTCTTTGAAGGGTGTAGTTTCCAAAATGGGGGTCACTTTTTGAGGGTTTCTGCTCTAGGGGTACGTCAGGGTCTCTCAATTACAAAATGATGCCTAAAAACCATTCTAGCAAAATCTGACCACTGTCACATGCCCATAGAGCAGTTTACCACCACATATGGGGTATTTCCGTAAACTGCAGAATCAGAGTAAAGTATACTTTAATTTAATTCTTGTTCTACAAGAATTAAAGTTGCCTCCATTTTCCTTTAATTGTTGTAGAACACATAAGGGTTAACAAAGTTTGTAACGTCAGTTTGAAATAATTTGAGGGGTGTAGTTTCTAAAATGGGGTCATTTATTTACGTAAGCCCCTCAAAATCACTTTATATCTGAATTGGTGCTTAAAAAAATGGTTTTGGAAATTTTGTTAAAAATGTAAAATTTGGCTTCTAAACTTCTAAGCTTTCTCATGTAGTAAAAAGTAAAATGACATTTATAAAATGATGCCAACATTATTTTTTTATAAATAAAAAGGAAATATTTTGCCACAAATTTACTACTGTCGTGAAGCACAATATGTGACGAGAAAACAATCTCAGAATGGCCTGGATATGTAAAAGCTTTCCAAAGTTATTACCACATAAAGTGACACATGTCAGATTAGCAAAAAATGGCCTGGGCAGGAAGGTGAAAACAGTTCAGGGGTAGAAAGGGTTAAACACTCCTCGTATGTCAAACCAGATGTTTACACTGAGGGAGCCCAGGGAAGTATTGCAGTTTGGGTGGAGAAGAAGCAGGGAGCCCGTGCTGGGAGCATGTAAGTAAGCTTCCCTTTACAGGTCTGGCCAAGTGGGGAGTTTTGCACAAGGGCATACAACATCATGTTTCATTGCACAATGACATGGTTCCGCTGACACAAAGGAGATGACATAAAAGTAAACTTTAAAGAGTAAACAGAGCTTGCATGAGCTCCACAACCCCTTCAAATAGCTCAATGGGACCGCCATTGATTTCCTATTGATGACATATCCTATTTTCAGTTGATGTGACTCCACTGCACAACTCCTTTAAGTGTGAAGAGATATAATAGCATGCAATAAACATAACACATACATTACTGGCAGACTCTTCAGTAATCTCGCTTATCACAGTCATATCACAGTTTATGGGCGCATTCACTTGGTGGAATTTGCCATCGTGGACATGTTCCTTCTTGCTGCAGTGTGTGGACAACTTGCTTGTGGTTTATCTCCATTCAATTGAGCTAAAGTGCAAGTGGGTCTGTGGCATCCAAAGTAAACAACCATTGCAGAATTGGTGGTTCCTGCTGCGGTATAGATCAAAATTCGCTGTGTGAATGGATCTTAACAGTCGAAATATGTAACCCATGGCCACAGTGGTTATGCAAAGGATATGGGTTATCTTTATAAAGATGGACTGCTTTCCACCCTCTTACATGGGATTTTCTTTTTTCATTTAAGAGAAACTTGACTAACAGGTGTCAGAATTTTATTTTCTTCAATTTCAATACTGAAACTTCTTCCCTGCAGTCTTCAATGCTAAAATTTGACAAAGTACAAGACTCTTATCCTTTAATTGGCTCCATAAACGGATTTGTGAAGTGTAAAATGAACCTTCAACAGAGTCAAGGTTGTGACTTTGCAGTGTGACAGCTGAGGTCAGTGACTATGTTGAATTGGGAAACCTAATGCCAGCTCCAGATATAATGACAGCTTGATTATTAACAAGTGACTGAACCCAGGAAGGCGGATAAACCATACTCTCAGCTTATGTACTAAGGGAGACTGCTGACTGCTTGGAAAATTATAGTAAAGTACTGTTATTAAATGAAGAACATTGTGCTTGTCTGCACTGAGATGTCACATTGGATAGAAGACTCACCTTTTCTTGCCGTGCTAAGTAGAGCTTGTGTTGACTCTCTCAAGCTGCTAACCTTGAGAATTATTTGAAAAGTTTAGTTGAAGTTGTTTGCAGACATAAAAGTGTTAATAGGTTGCCAAAGTTACATCTTTGTCTTCTAATTAAGGGAAGTTTGGAGAAGAATTAATGGATGCAATGTTTGTGTATCTTTAAATGTGTTTTCAGGATTTTGATATTGATGGCCTATCCTTGGGATAGACTATCCATTTCAGATCCTGCTTCAGAACTGATAGGTAACAGTGCATGGTGTCATACCCTCACCAATCTGATATTGATGACCTATCTTAAGGATAGATCATCGAAAACCAAAACAATGGACAACCCCTTTAAAAGCAGTGTTGAATTAAATCAAATATAAATCTTAGACAGTGACTTTCTATGGTCTCCTCATACTATACACATAGAAGCCTCTCCCAAACACCACCTCTTTCGGAAGACCACTCCTTAAAAGAAGCATAAAAGTGCTCCCCCACTGTCCTATAAAAAGGCTCTCAGAGGCTATTTTTCTGTAGCATACCATTTGGTGATAGATGATCAACTACTAGACATGTCTTTATGATACACTCGAAGACATTTTGCCCCATTGACAGAGAGGGAGCATCATTGGACACAGAGAGCAGGAGTCATTTTGAAGAATTGCCCTCCATTTATACCATTCTGTCATCTTAGGAGGTGTTGGGAGCAGTGGTTACATGAGGGGACGCACAAACGGCAAACAAGCTCTGGAAGGCCCAGACAGATCACCACTAGAGATGATTGTTTGATCCGCTGAAAAGCATGAGCATTTCCAACTGTTTCATTGTCCACCAACGAGACAAAAGTGACACCTTCCTTACACATCCCTGTCCCTGCCCAGCCCATTTTAAGGCACTTGGTAGAAGGAAATTTGGTGTCATGGTGCCCATTATGTATCCTGCCTTTGACAGCCACACCTTGATTTGCAGTGGTGTCATGAACAAGCGAGTTGGACTGCAATGGACTGGAACCATATTGTCTTTAACAATGAATCCAGGTTCTATTTGAGATCTGACAATGGTCGGGTTTGAGTATGGATGCCCCATGGTGAGCGTTTCTCAGTTATGGATTTTCTGTGGACGAACACACTGCCCCAACTGCTGGAATGATGATCTGGGGAGCCAAAGCATAGGACAGTCACCCTTAGTAGTGATATGAGGAACACTAACAGCTCGGCAATTTGTGCCGGACATCCTGCAGCCAGATGTGTTGCCTCTTTGGCAGGAACATGCTTGTCCATGCACAGCAAGTGTTTTCCAGGAATGTCTCCACCAGATTGCAACACTTCCTTGGCTGCTCAGTCACCAGATTTATCATCAATCAAGCATTTATGGGACCAGGTGGGACACAAGCTTCGGCAACCCACGAGCAGGATCTACAGGCCCACCTGTAACATTTGTGGGTAAATGTGGAGCAGGATACCATACAGAAACTATATGTCTCCATGCCCAACTGTATCTCATCTTGTATTCAACAGAGCTGACCCAACAGAGTACTAGAGACTCCATTCAATGGTAGTTTTCACTTATAAATTACATAAAGTTTCATTCAATTCCAACAATCCCTTCTTGGAGCATTATTTTTTGTCAATTAGTGTATATTCAGATTCATTGATATTATAAACTGATCAGCCATAACCTTAAAACCACTTGCCTAATATTGTGTAGGGTCCTAGAACAGCTTTGATCTGTTGAGTCCTGGATTAAGAAGTCTGAAGATGATCAATGTTACTCACTTTACCAGTCAGTCTGTGTATATTATTGCGGAATTTTCTTATGTACTGAAAAGTTAAGAGTCATTAATCTTCCTATATATTTGCAAGAACATGTCTATACATTTATACATCTTCTAGGGTAGGAGTCACCAACCTTTTATAGCTTGTAGGCCTTGTTTAAATGTGAGAACTGCATGCCTACGTTTAAAACCATTTTTACGTTTAAAATGTGGAATTTATCTATATACAATTTTAGTTCTACTTCTTTGTAAATAAATTACATTACTTATCTTGTTTAATCCTGATTTATAGCTTGTATTATAGCCTAAGCCTTATAGCATAGAGTTGTATTCCAAATTTATCAGGTTTTCATAGGAAACCATCAACAAGCTTGTCATCAGTCACAGTTCTAACAGCTAGCAAGCTCTTATAAAGCAGTGGAAGGATTATAACTGGTGTAAGGACTATACTTTCCAGATTCAGATAACCAGATAAAACTCTGTGGACACTGTGGAACATAGAACTGATTGGAGAGTTCAGCTGAATGCAAGAGTTCAGCTCTGGAGCCAGCAGAAAAGTGAATGCAGCTTTGGTCTGTAATTCAAGCTATAATTTAAAATCAGCAGAAGATAGAAAGTTGTCCAATGTTTTATTCAAATTAAGAGGTTATTCCTATTATAACCACTTATGGTGTTTCTAACAAATAGCCCCTCTACTTCCTCTTCCTTATTCAATCAGGCCATAGCGCTCCTGTTCTCCTGGCTGCTAAGTTGAATTTAGTTACCAAGTCAACTGTTGCCTAAAGATGACATCAGGCCTGGCAGTCTACTTAATGGGGATCCATGCTGCCATGCCAAACATGCTAATTGGAATTCTTACCCTTTCCTGGCTCTGGTACCATTTGCTTACGATCCCAATTCATGTTTTACCCCAGTCTAGACCTCTGCTTTGTTCCATTAATCATTGTTCTGCCTTATCCTTGAAATTGTTTGTCTGGTCTAATTCTTGTCTCCTGACTTTTCTTGGGGAGGATCTTACTGCAGCAAAGCCAACACCTTCTTGCTCAGGTTAATGGTGTAGACAATGGGATCCTTTAGCCTCCACACCCCAGTCTAGCCAATGCCAAATGATTGTAGCTTAGAGAATCCACATCTTTGACATGAGACTGTACCACTACATATGACCATTCACTCGGTGTGGGACACTATCTAGGAGTTACACGTATTTTTGGACACACAAAGGAAGTTTTATTTGTCTAGATGGAACTCTTTTTTTCTTTGCAGTATTTTTTCTTCTAGTGTTTCTGATTATTCCTATGCTAGTTAATCTAAGTTTCTGCTTGAGTTCTTCCTAAAAAATTGAATTCTATATAAAATTAGCATTGGACATAACTCAGTCCTGCGAGCTTATCATTCCATTACATGATAAAGAGAATTATAAATCTATTTTCAATTCCCTTGTGATCTTGAATAGTCCTGTATGCAATATTTTTGGCATTTATAAAGCACATGAAGGCAAGGGCCATCACTAAGTCAAACATTCACAATATCTTTAATTAGCATATGACAAATTAACGATTCCATCTGTAATTAACTCCTGAAATGAAAATATGAAACATTAAAGCCATTAGATTTTTTTTTTTTATTCAACAAACTGGTAGATGATATGTGGGCAATGTAAAGACAGTATGACTGATTGCCGGGCCATTTTTTTTGTCAGTAAGTGAACTGCAGGAATTTATATTGAGCATTAAAATGACGATATATAAATCTTATAGATGCATATTTCAGGTCAGAGGCTTTAAAAGGATAAAATCATGAACCTTTCAGGTTTTTTATGGCCAATTCTAGCCTTGGGAATTATATATCTAATATTTATTTTTTTCTCAGCCAACAACCACAGTGCAAACCGAGAAAACTTTAGCAGAAAGTAACACAATAAAGTGACTTTGTACGCCCCATTTCCTGTGTAGAATGTGGCTATCCTCCCACAAGCTGACTGTGCTGTATTTTCTTATTTTCACATATGTTTTTAGCTATGACAGGTGTCCATTCGTACATTTATGCCAGAAGTCCAGAATTGAAGAGTTTATAGAAGGATAACTGAATGCATCAAGAAATTTGACCAAAAAGATGAAAAACCGCACTCTAATAGTCTCATTAAACTGTAAGACTAGCACTGTCTATATGATGTCAGCTTCCTGTAGAATCCACCAATGGTGAACTTTAACTATCCAGCCCCAATGCTTGCAAAATGCCTTGCTTACAAATACTATAATTTAACACTATAATTTAGGATTTGTGCAAACATGTATATTATAAAAGGGATCTTTAGGTGGTAAATTTATTTAAAAAGGACTCCAAGTGGAATAAAATAATAACATGATCCCCAACATTCACATTCGACTGCTTACTGGTCTCTGTTTCCTTGTCAACTCTTGTAGATGCAACACTCCGGAAATGCCTGGCGTATCCGGCATCTTTAGGTGTTTCCTATGTGTTGAGACAGTCAGGAAGGTGAGATTAGTAGGGACCTGGAATGGCTGGAGAACAGGCAAGGCGAGTATCCTTTCTTTTTATTTGTTATCCCACTTTGAGGCATTACTAGAGAATTTTCCTCCACTGGATAAAGCCTTTAAGTTGGGTTTCTACAGAGTTAGACTATAGGAGTCAAATGGTGCAAATGTCTCGCGGCTATACAATGAACAAACTTAAAATAAGTATTCAGATTCAAAGGCAAATGTCCAGAAATGACAGGAAAGATTTGAACATTCTTTTGTTTTATTCAGTAAAAAACATCTACTGTAGCACTCCTGATTACTGACACACAGGGGCTATGCGTAATCAAGAATACAACACCTATGTATAGTGCACAAAGCAGCCCACAGGGGGATAGCTGGGAGAGCAGGATGGGAGTGGTGGTGGCACTGATTGGAGTTTTAGTGGCTACTCTCACTTCAATGCTTCCTGGTGCTCTGCAGTCAATGGAGGGAGCATAGTTTCTTCTCACATGGTACACCCTGGTATCGGGGCTCCTGCCTATTGCTAGGTAGAGGCAGTTAACCCTTTTCACAAGCAGCCAGTCCAAAACCATAAACATGTGCTACCTTTGTTATCATGCACTGTCCTTTATGATCCTAAACAATCTATAGATTCTTCTCCCAGAGGTTTGGCACTTGTTGGGATAGAGAACCCCTAGTAGTAGGCCTCACACTGCTCCGACCCATGCAGTTCCTCACACTTCGGCTGCCTAGGCCAGACTCACTGGCTATAGCAATCAGTTAACACAGCTCCGGCATTCCTCTTGCTAAGTAGGGCACAATAACTAAAGGTCTGTTTACATTGGCCAAGCATCGGCCAGATGATAGCTAACAAGTGTTTGTAGCGAGTATCTGCCAGTGTAAACATGCTGCTGATTGCCCTACGAATGAGAAAAATGCTCTTTCATCTGGTAATATGATCGCTTCTGCAGTCATCAAAATCATTATTTGCCAGCAGCAGATCTGGTCAACGAAACACCATCTGCTGTCAGCACACAACTATCCTGTATAGGGACAGATAATGGCATTAGCGACCGATTGTCCCCATACTGTGGAGACGTTTTCTGCATGTAAACATGGCGGACTCTTTCACTGATGAGCAGGCGATTGCTGGGAAGGAACGCTTTTTAATGTAGTTTTTAAAAGCACAGTCAAAGCATGTAAAGTACATTAACCATAAATAGTAAACATTAACCCTTTAAGCTGTGATCTACTGGGCCATTGCAATAATCTACCTGCTAATTAGTTGCATGGTGGAATTACTTGGGAGCTGTACTTTATGTACCGCATTGTACAACTAATTTTTTAGGCTGGTTTTCAGAGCTGCTTTTCACAATGACCCCACACACTGCTTTGCCCAGAGGCCTCCACACATCTTAAGCTAGTCCTTGGTTTGGGTTGAAGGTTAATAAAATACCACAATCTATTACTATGCATCAAAAGTCCAAGTATCTCGGTTAATATTGAGAGCCATCACACAACTGTGTCCACTTTCCTGAAATAATTTGGTGTTGTCCTTATCTTGTGTTAGCAGGTTCAAATTGGTCCACCAATATATCTTACTAGATGACAGGATAACATACAGGATGCAGTTAAAATCAGACTTCTATATGTTCTGTTTAGGAGTAGAGCGTGCTCTCTGAACAGTGGGCCCAAGAAACTCCAACCCAACACTGATCTACGTTGTTTGATATTGATTAAATACATCAACCTTGTAGAGAACAATAAATTTGTATGTGAAATTTGAAGAATGTAATAAACATATTTCAGCCTACAGGCCACACATGATGCATGTAAGATGTAGCAGGATACATGCACCATGATATGCACTTGACAGACAAATAAGCAACTTTTTACAATTAAAGACGTTATTCGACTCTTCGGAATTTGTGTGGTTTTCTAGTAAACCACAATGATTTAGGATGTAAGCTGGTTTCTTAAAGGAACAAGTCAGATTACGGTAAGGTCTGCTGAACAGACATAACTACAGCTGGTATGCTGGTATTTAAGGAAATGTGGATTAAGGAGATTCTTTTCTTCCTTTCTTTTTTCCTACAGTCATGGCCAAATGTTTTGAGAATGATACAAATATTAATTTTTACAAAGTCTACTGCTTCAGTTTTTATAATGGCAATTTGCATATATTCCAGAATGTTATAAAGAGTGATCAGCTTAACAGCAATTACTTGCAAAGTCAATATTTGCCTAGAAAATGAACTTTATCCCCCAAAACGCATTTCAACATCATTGCAGCCCTGCCTTAAAAGGACCAGCTAACATTGTTTCAGTGATTGCTCCATTAACACAGGTGTGGGTGTTGATGAGGACAGGGCTGGAGATCAATCTGTCATGATTAAGTAAGAATGACACCACTGGACACTTTAAAAGGAGGCTTTTGCTTGACATCATTCTCTTCTGTTAACCATGGTTATCTCTAAAGAAACACGTGCAGTCATTGCACTGCACAAAAATGGCCTAACAGGGAAGAGTATTGCAGCTAGAAAGATTGCACCTCAGTCAACAATCTATCGCATCATCAAGAACTTCAAGGAGAGAGGTTCCATTGTTGCCAAAAAGGCTCCAGGGCGCCCAAGAAAGACCAGCAAGCGCCAGGACCGTCTCTTAAAAGTGTTTCAGCTGCGGGATCGGGCTACCAGCAGTGCAGAGCTTGCTCAGGAATGGCAGCAGGCAGGTGTGAGTGCATCTGCATGCACTGTGAGGCGGAGACTCTTGGAGCAAGGCCTGGTCTCAAGGAGGGCAGCAAAGAAGTCACTTCTCTCCAGAAAAAACATCAGGGACAGACTGATATTCTGCAAAAGGTACAGGGAGTGGACTGCTGAGGACTGGGGTAAAGTCATTTTCTCTGATGAATCCCCTTTTCGATTGTTTGGGACATCTAGAAAACAGCTTATTCGGAGAAGACGAGGTGAGCGCTACCACCAGTCTTGTCTCATGCCAACTGTAAAGCATCCTGAAACCATTCATGTGTGGGGTTGCTTCTCAGCCAAGGGAATCGGCTCTCTCACAGTCTTGCCTAAAAACACAGCCATGAATAAAGAATGGTACCAGAATGTCCTCCGAGAGCAACTTCTCCCAACCGTCCAAGAGCAGTTTGGCGATCAACAATGCCTTTTCCAGCATGATGGAGCACCTTGCCATAAAGCAAAGGTGATGACTAAATGGCTCAGGGAACAAAACATAGAGATTTTGGGTCCATGGCCTGGAAACTCCCCAGATCTTAATCCCATTGAGAACTTGTGGTCAATCATCAAGAGACGGGTGGACAAACAAAAACCTACAAATTCTGACAAAATGCAAGCATTGATTGTGCAAGAATGGACTGCTATCAGTCAGGATTTGGTCCAGAAGTTGATTGAGAGCATGCCAGGGAGAATTGCAGAGGTCCTGAAGAAGAAGGGTCAACACTGCAAATATTGACTTGCTGCATTAACTCATTCTAACTGTCAATATAAGCTTTTGTTACTCATAATATGATTGCAATTATATTTCTGTATGTGATAAAAACATCTGAAAAACACACATAAAAACCAGAGGGCAGCAGATCATGTGAAAATATAATATTTGTGTCATTCTCAAAACTTTTGGCCATGATTGTACATAGTCTTAACATTCACATAGGAATATACTTAATTGGATAACACAAATTTGTCTTTTAGAAATCATTGGCTCCATCTATTTCTTGCCAATATGGACAAGAAAAAAATGTGTTTCTTATCTTTGTTTTGCAAACTATTTCATAATTTATGTAATCTTGATTTATCATTGTATTTTAAGTGCCTGGAAAGGCCTGGAATGTAATGTCTTATTAGGAGAAATGGTTGTAGAGGATTTGAGAATCTCAAGAAATACAAATGATGGAAAAAACAGACGTAGTCTCAGCAGGAAAATAAGCTTGTTACAGAGGGATCAATACACCTGGTGCCGTGGACACTGACTAAGGCTTATGGGTTTAGGGAAGTTATGGGATTTTATAGAGCTGTATGTTTATGGGAATTCATTGGAAGCAAATTCATTCTGTAATAACCATGTCTGTATCTGAAAGGCTGAGTTCACATCACAGTTTAGCTTTCTGTTTTTCTGATCCGTTAGAAGAAGGGGAAAAAAACAGGATCCTGAAAAAAAAAAACGGATCCCGTTGCAACAGTTGTCATTCGTTTGAGCCATTTCCATCTGAGATCTGTTTTTTTTACAGGGGAAAAAAAGTCCTACTGCATGCAGGGCTTTTTTCCATCTAAAAAAACAGATCTCAGATGGAAATGGCTCAAACGGATGACAATTGATGCAACAGGATACTTTATTTTTACAGGATCCTGTTTTTCTTTCTCTTCTTCTGATGGATGAACGGTGATGTGAACTCAGCCTTATAGGTGTTATATACATTATGGATGATGTACGGCACTGCATATTTAACAAAACATTACTGCTAAAGAAAAAACACTTCCAGAAAGAAAATATAAATATTCAGCGAGAACATTTTTTTATTTTTTGGGGCTGTTTTTCATTTCAGTACTATGCAGTACTATGCCATTGAAAATGAAATACAAAATATTGCCCTTCTGTAGCAGTCTACACAGAAAGACAAAACTCCTATATAGATAGGTTACCCATTGTTTTTTTTACATTGCTGTGAGTAAAAGATGTTATCTGTTAGTAAAACAGTAGAGTAGTAGAATTAGGATGACAGTATGACCACTTGTTCTCTTGATTCTCTAGGTTTAGATAAAGATGCCATCAGAAGAGGATTGCACGTATCAGTGTTATGTGTGATGCTCTAATAGAGTCATTGAGAATCCTCATTCCCTGCCCTCTCTGACCACAGTCATTGGCCTGACTGAGAGAGTCAAGAGAGACTGTTTGTTCTGCTACAAGTCCAAACAAAGGCAGAAGATAAAGGGCCAGGACAGGAAGTAGAATACATGGAGCGACTTAAAAAATTACATCTGGAAAACCATCAACCAATCATCCATCCAAAAATTACATAGAATATTCACATACAGGCTTTTAGACGGATTGTGCAGTAGCTTAATACTGATGACCTATCCTCAGGATAGGTCATTAATATCAGGTCAGCATATTAGGATTATCATAAATCAATATTGCTTATGACCAACATACCTTCTGTCAGTCCTCCTAGAATGGTTATCCACTTGATTCCATATACCATGTATGCATCCAACTTAATTTAATTGTAAAATGTTGTGTTCTTTAGCTGTGCCTCACACTTTTGTGACTTAGGCAAACCTGTAATTGTTTTAGTTCATCTTAGGATATTTAAATGTTTGTGAGGATGCAATAATCACATTAAATCACATCTTTATTACAACCCCATCTTTTACTTTAATGAGAGCTGAGCTTCAGTACCTCAGCACAGCCACTACACAGTAGTCAAGAGCCTTCTGCTTTTGGCCCTCTTGACTTTTATTTCCGGCACTGGACCTCCACCAATCTGACATTGTTGGCCTATTTGGGGGGATATGTTATCAAAATCTAGAAAATGGAAAACCCCTTTAAGGAGTTCAGGATTAAAAAAAAATGCAAAAAAATACTCACCTGTTCCAGCACTAGAGCTCCCATGTTCCCACCAGTCTATATTTAGTGAATATGTTACGTACATACACATGACTGCTGAGGCCAGTCACAGACCTAAGTGTTGACTCTACAGTACATAATTGTTGCAGAAGAGAAGGAGAAACATTATAGGGACCATCGGAGCATTGGAGCAGTGGGGGATTTAATCTGAGTATTTTTTTTAATTTTATCATCCGGCTGTTTCTCTTTTTTTTTTTTAAATCCTGGATAACTCGATTGATGCAAGGAGATACATACTGTAGAGAAGCAATGCGCTCCCGGGAGAGACAGGGCCAGTTAAAGGGGTATTCCAGGTATATTAAGTTATCCTCTATCTACAAGATAGAGAATAACTACCGTATTCGATTGGTGAGGGTCCTACCACCGATCACAAGAATGGGGGGGCCCTGTATCCCTGCAGCCCCCTGAAATGAATGGAGAGGCCAGTCGGGCTTCTGTGGGGCCGTTCCATTCATTTTTATTGGCATTCCGGAGATAGCAGTAAAGTACAGCACTAGGTTATCTCTGGAATTCCCATAGAAATGAATGGAGCAGCTGCACGCATGCCATGCTGGCAGCTCTGTTCATTTCAGGGGGATGCAGGGGGTATAGGGCCCCCATTATTGTGATTGGTGGTAGGACCCCCACTGGTTTATTAGTTGTGGCTAGGGGATAAAGTAATGTAACTGGAATACCTCTTTATGGTTGTCCCGTGGTGAGAACAAGTGGATGATTATGTTGGAACTACCCAGCACTAGACAAGAGTCCACCATTTTGATTCCTGCAATGATTGCACCTAAATATATGATTTATGAATATTCTTAATTTTCTCCATTGTGCCTTCATTCACATCCCTTGTAACCTTATGTTATTATCCTTCACGTCATTTTTTTTTTTTACATTCTGGTTTCCTAAAGATTGTGTACATATATTCCTCATATTTTACCAGTATGGTAAAGCCTTTACATACATAATTTATGACTGCAATAAATGAGTTCTCTGGATTCCTATGAATGCTATGTATTAAAATATAAAGAAAAGATCGTATATCCAGATGTTTGGTAAAACAATGCTCCATTTGCAGCTGACCAGTAGGAACATACTATAGGTATGACCAAGTCTGGTGAATCATGAATTTCACGATGACATTTACATGCATACCTCACAACTCACATCAGTAACGTGAATAGTTCATGACATTTTCATAAAGTTGCAGGTGAAGGACTTTCTCTTGATGTCTTCAGTCAACTTGCCCTTGAGTCTCATATCACACAAACCTTGTCACAATGAGCCATTGACAGCACCTGCAGTATCTAAACATTTTGGTTATTTCTATCTATTTCATAAGAAAAGACAGTAAAATCTACAGCTCGTATAGAGCAGATTACAATGATTCATAATACACATGGTCCTGAAGGTTGCCAGAACTATAAATATGTGAGACACAGGGTGATCTGGAAACAGGCGAACCACCTCCTTGACTTCAAAGCCCAGAATGAGCAGGAATTTTAAGTTTTACAGAATATTTTCCTACAAAACTATGTATTAATCTGCTCAGTTCCTCCTGCTCTATAACATTCTGCCTTAAAGGGAACCTGTCACCTAACAAACACCTCCCAAGCTGCCAGCATTACCTTAAAGTAGCCAGCAGTAGGTTTCTAAAGATCCTTTTCTTCCTCCTGTCAGCTGTTCAAAAATCTTGAAAAAAGAAACTTTCATCCTCTGAACGCGCTGTTGATGTCACTGCAGAGTTTGAAGTCAAGGGGGCAGTGGCCTCCTCGCTTCAAGTCAGGATAACCGCGCCCCCTTTTCCTGCCCCTTCACCTAAGATGGACAGCCAGTCGTTCTGCAAAGCTGGCTGAAGGCTTGTGCGTCTCTATTCCTATTCCCGTGCCTGCGCATTGCTATATGCCGGTCAGCGGCTCAATGCTCAGGCTCCCGGGCACAAGCTCACATCGAGGGGATAGAGGTAGATAGAGGCTTCCGGCGTATGCGCGAGCCTTCAGACAGCTTTGCAGAACGAATGGCTGTCCATCAGAGGCGAAGGGGCAGGGAAAATGGATGCGGTTATCCTGACTTGAAGCGAGGAGGCCACTGCCCCCTTGACTTCAAACTCTGCAGTGACTTAGCACTTTCAGAGGAAGTTTTTTTTCAAGATTTTTGCACAGTTGACAGGAGGAAGAAAAAGATCTTTAGAAAACTACTGCTGGCTACTTTAAGGTAATGCTGGCAGCTTGGGAGGTGTTTGTTAGGTGACAGGTTCCCTTTAAGCTCAGCCACCTTGTTCAATGTGACAGGTTCCTTTTAACCCATGCCTTGTCTGTCTCCTTTTCCCTGCAAAGATTTCACAGACATTGTATGCAAGCATAAAGATATAATACCAACAACACTTTATTAGGTGAACAGGGGTAAAGACTCGCACAGTCGAAGGTGACATGACATGATTCTCACAAGGCACAGTTCATGACAGTCTCTTGGCTAGTCCATTAAATTGAAACAAACACAGCGGAAGTTCCATCTCTGGGTGCATAGCTTCATAGTTACATCACAGATGGCTTGGGCACATAACGTCTCTTTCTAGGTAATTAGCTTAAAGGGCATATGTCACCACATACCACTATGTCAAATGGTTCATTCGTACTTGTAAACAGAGTCCCATGATGTCTCTGGCATCTCCATATGTTCCTCAATCCTTGTTGCACCAGAGGCTCCTCTCCCTGTCTTATATGCTGCCCCTCCACTGCTGTGATGGACTATTTTTGAAAAGAACTTGTCTTAACACTGGTATGCTCCACTATGTTCTCTTTTTCATTTTTCTTCCTCCCTTAGAGGCTGGTGTTGTCAAGGTTGGGATAAACAGACAACAGAGGAGCGTGTGCCCTGAGCTTATCCAACCCTCTGTCCCTACCTATTGCCTCACCCACACTAAACCGTGGGGCGACAACCACGAGGACTGCGAAATACACTGTATAAGGTGCAGGGAACAGGGAACAACAAACAAGACAGACAAAACACCAAATGGATAGTCAGGAAGCCGCGTCAAAACCAGGAATAACAAAGTACAAAATCGGAAGACGGTAGAGTAGTCAGATACAAGCCAAGGGTCAAATCAGCAGTCAGGATACACAATACAACGCAAGCAGGAATAGCAAGGAATTGCAAAAACCAGCAAGGAGCAGAGAGGAAGGTAGGTATATATGCAGGAAGAAATCCCACCCCCAGGTTCTGAATGGACCAGATTCAGAGAAGCCACTCAGCCAGCACCTGAGTATTAACCCTGAGTAGACAAACCAAACAAGAAGCTGGGCGTTGGCTCCAAAACAACCCACAGTGTGAACGTGGTTCAAGGCAAGGCGTAGGCACTAAACAGAAACACACAAAAACTCAGAAAACCAAGCAAAACATAGAACCTATGTTCTCTGATGACCAGACCTGACAGTACCCCCCCCCCCCCTCCACGAGGGGCCTCCGGACCCTTAGACCCTAAGGATGGTTTAGACGGATAGTCCCGATGAAAAGATTTAACCAATCGTGGAGCATGAACATCCCTAGCAGGGACCCAGGATCTATCCTCAGGACCGAAACCCTTCCAATGAATGAGGTATTGAAGAGAGTTCCTGACCAGTCTGGAATCGACAATCCTCTCTACCTCATACTCGAGATCACCCTCCACCACAGATGGCGAGGGAGGGTCAGGGAGGGGTACCACAGGATCCACATAGCGTTTCAACAGACTCTTGTGAAACGTATTGTGAACCCGCCAGTCAGAGGGCAACGCCACCTTGAACGATACCGGATTAATAACATGAGTTACGGTAAACGGACCAATGAACCTATGAGCCAATTTCAGAGACGGAACTTTCAACTTAAGGTTCTTAGTAGACAATAGGACCTTGTCACCCACAACAAAAGTTTCAGAGACAGTACGCCTACTTCTGGATGAATGGACCATTAAACTTTGTGCTCTTTTCAAGTTCTGCTGAACTTGCGACCACACTGTGCACAGTTGGTTAGTTATGGACTCAGCACGAGGGGTATCCGAAACTGACGATGACGAGAAGGAAAACCTGGGATGGAATCCATAATTACAGAAGAAAGGAGATGTGAGTGTGGATGAACTAGTGTGATTGTTGATGGCAAACTCTGCTAACGGAAGATACGAGACCCACACATGTTGACAGTCAGAAACAAAAAGACAAAGGTACTGTATGAGCTCTTGATTCATCCTCTCCGTCTGCCCATTAGTTTCGGGATGGAAGGCAGAGGAAAAGGACAATTTTACCTCAAGCTTAGAACAGAAAGCTCGCCAAAACTTAGCCACAAATTGTACCCCCCTGTCAGACACAACCTCATCAGGAATACCGTGGAGACGCACAATATGTTGAATAAATAGATCTGCCAATTCCTCTGCTGAAGGCAGCTTCTTTAGCGGAACAAAATGGCCCATCTTAGAGAAACGATCCACCACCACCCATATAACAGAGAACCCTTGAGAGAGTGGCAGATCGGTAACAAAATCCATAGACACATTAGACCAAGGCCTGTCTGGCACTGGGAGCGGGAGAAGAGGTCCCTCAGGACGTCTCCTGGGGACCTTTCCTCGCGCACAGACCTGACAAGCTAGAACAAATGCATGAACGTCAGTATTCATATGTGGCCACCAGTAGTTTCTTTTCAGTAGATCTAGTGTTCCCCGAACACCTGGATGACCTGCTAGTACGGAACAGTGTGTCTCCTCTAACACTCTCAATCGAAGGGACAAGGGAACAAACATTTTGCCTTCCGGAAGGTCTCTTGGGGCAGAATTTTGTTTGGAGCGAATTTGATCTGAGAGGTGAGAGGAGATGGCTGCCAAAACAGTACCAGCAGGTAAGATGTTACCGGGTTCCGACTCAGGACCCTCAGGGATACCAAAACTCCGAGACAAGGCCGGTACCAGGTCGGAAAGTGACCACAAAATTAAAACGAGAGAAAAACAACGCCCATCTAGCTTGACGGGCATTGAGACGTTTTGCATTATCCAAGTACACAAGATTTTTGTGATCTGTGATCACTGTCACTGGGTGAAGAGCTCCTTCCAGGAAATGGCGCCACACTTCAAACGCCCATTTGATGGCAAGGAGCTCGCGATTCCCAATATCATAATTCCTTTCACAAGACGAGAATTTCTTGGAAAAGAATGCACATGGTCTGAGGTTAGTGAGAGCAGCTGACCCTTGAGATAAAACTGCCCCTACACCGACCTCAGAAGCATCTACCTCAACAATGAATGGCTGAGAGAGATCAGGTTGAATTAACACAGGCGCAGAGGAGAACGCTTTCTTGAGTTCCTCAAACGCCGAGTACGCAGCAGGAGACCAGTTACTGGGATCAGCCCCCTTGCGGGTAAGATCCGTGAGCGGCTTGGCAATTACAGAAAAGTTCTTGATAAAATTCCTGTAATAATTGGCGAAACCAAGAAAACGTTGAAGGGATTTTAAGTCCGTGGGCCGAACCCAATCCGTGATTGCCTGAACCTTACACGGATCCATCTGAACCTCGGAAGGAGTGACCACATAACCCAAGAATGAAACTTTTTGTACACAAAAAATGCATTTTTTTAGTTTAGCAAACAGAGAATGATTACGCAGACGGGATAACACCAGATGAAGATGTTTACGGTGTGAATCCAGATCAGAAGAAAATATCAGGATATCATCCAGATAGACCACCATAAAAAACCCAATACAGTCATGAAAGATATGATTCATAAAACCTTGGAATACAGCTGGGGCATTGCTTAAACCAAAAGGCATAACCAGATACTCAAAATGTCCCAGAGGCGTATTAAAAGCTGTCTTCCACTCATCCCCTTCCCGGATCCGAATCAGGTTATAAGCTCCCCATAGATCTAATTTGGAGAACCAGTTGGCCCCCGGAACCTGATTCAGGAGGTCCGGGATGAGGGGAAGCAGTCCAGAGTTTTTAACAGTGATTTTATTAAGTTCATGGTAGTCAATACATGGTCTCAAACCCCCATCTTTTTTCTCAACAAAAAAGAAACCAGCCCCCGTAGGAGATTCGGAAGGCCGAATGTGTCCTATAGCCAAACTCTCATCGATGTACTGTTTTAGAGACTCTCTTTCTGTCACAGACAGATTATAAATCCGACCCTTAGGTAACTTGGCATCAGGTAATAGATCAATCTTACAATCAAAGTCTCTGTGTGGAGGCAAGACTTGAGACAGAGGTTTCGAAAAAAACGTCTGCAAAATCTGAAATAAACTCCGGGATCTCAGAATCACATACATTGGTAGAACAAAGGGAAACTTGAGACATATGGACCTTACACTGAGGGCCCCAGTGAACTAATTCCTGACTCACCCAATCAATAACCGGATTGTGCAGCTGAAGCCAAGGAAGACCCAGAATAATGTCCACAGACAAATCTTTCACCTGGGTACCTGAGCTCCTAGACAGTCCTCCCGATAACTGTCTAGGAGAGGAAGTTTTCCTGCTGAGGTTTTCTTCGGACAGGACTTCAGCAGATGATCCGGACTCCCGCAGTAGAAGCACAAATGATTCCTCGTACGATGTTCCCTTCTCTGCTTAGGCGTAATACTGCCGAGTTCCATCGGTTCCGGTCCGGATTGGCTGGAGACCAGATTGAGGATCGGCTGAGGAGCAGGAGACACCCGAGGAGGTCGCCTGTATCTTAGACGTCTATCTGCCCGGACGGCCAGGGTCATAGCTTCGTCAAGTGTTTTAGGTTCAGCATGGGCTAACAACAAATCCTTCACACGGTCAGACAGTCCAGTCATGAAAAGGTCTTTCAAAGCCCTATCATTCCACCCGGAATCGGTCACATATTGTCTAAAACTAGCACAGTAATTTTCTGCCATCTGTCCACCCTGACGTAGAGACAATAACTGGGATACAGCTAACGCTGGGCGATCTGGCTCATCATATATCTGACCCAGCGCAACAAAAAACTCGTCAAGGTATGAGCGCAAAGGAGAGGCAGTGGGTAAAGAAAAGGCCCAGGTTTGGGGGTCTCCGCGCAGGAGAGACATAACCAAACCCACCTTTTGCGCTTCAGTTACAAACGACCGAGGTCGTAAAGAAAAATACAAAATACATCCTTCCCGAAACAGAAAAAATTTCTTACGGTCACCGTAAAAAAAATCAGGAAGGGGGACCTTCCTTGTGGGAACCTGGGGTGCAGACACAGGAGCCGAGGCCTGCATGTTTTCCTGAACCTGAAGGCGTATAGCAAGATCCTGAATCAAATTGGTCAAGGCCTGGACCTGAGCTACCACCACTGACATTTTCTCCATAGGTGGAATAAACGTAGCTGGCAGTATACAGGTTACAGGTAATTTCGGGCTGGTTTTTCTGTCAAGGTTGGGATAAACAGACAACAGAGGAGCGTGTGCCCTGAGCTTACCCAACCCTCTGTCCCTGCCTATTGCCTCACCCACGCTAAACCGTGGGGCGACAACCACGAGGACTGCGAAATACACTGTATAAGGTGCAGGGAACAGGGAACAACAAACAAGACAGACAAAACACCAAATGGATAGTCAGGAAGCCGCGTCAAAACCAGGAATAACAAAGTACAAAATCGGAAGACGGTAGAGTAGTCAGATACAAGCCAAGGGTCAAATCAGCAGTCAGGATACACAATACAACGCAAGCAGGAATAGCAAGGAATTGCAAAAACCAGCAAGGAGCAGAGAGGAAGGTAGGTATATATGCAGGAAGAAATCCCACCCCCAGGTTCTGAATGGACCAGATTCAGAGAAGCCACTCAGCCAGCACCTGAGTATTAACCCTGAGTAGACAAACCAAACAAGAAGCTGGGCGTTGGCTCCAAAACAACCCACAGTGTGAACGTGGTTCAAGGCAAGGCGTAGGCACTAAACAGAAACACACAAAAACTCAGAAAACCAAGCAAAACATAGAACCTATGTTCTCTGATGACCAGACCTGACAGGTGTAAAGCGTTTCCTCTACATTTTTGCTCCTCACCAGCTAGTTTCTGATTCTGCTCACTGCTCTGTCTCGCACTATTCATACTCTACCTATGGGGATGGTGGCGGAGCTCCACTTAGCAATAGTTGCTAGAGCCTGTTCATTTCTTCTACAGCATACATACAAGATTTGCACAAAACATATTTTAACCCCTTAAGTAGTGAAGCACTGCTGAAGCAGTGGGACACTGCGCATGGTGGCTTTGCTGCTTTAATGCTGTGCCTATGGGCTGGTGGGCCGAGTGCATTGGGGGCTTGCCCTGACTGTAGGTTTGCTATTGGGCTGCTGGGACTCACTGCTTGAGACTGCTATGTTGCTGTATGGGTGGTTTCCAAATTATACTGCACTAATTTAGGGGCCCACTCAGTAGAAGCCACCTTGACATGTTGAGGGGCTTATGCATTTTGATCAAAATGTATACTAAATGCTTTGTGTATTTTTTTTTTATATGCCGGTGAGAAGCAATAGATCAATACATGTATGTGGATGTGTGAATCATATCTTTTTTCTCCACAATCTAATACTAATATTGAACACCGGCGACTGTGACGGTCCACAAGAGGCAGGGCCAGTATCCAGTTCTCATAGCTACAAGGCCGGGGTTTCTGGTACAAGAGCGCTGGCCAATCAGATGCAGTGCCGGCGTATCAATGATGTAATGACGGTCTCGTGAGTCGTGGCGCACATGTGACCGCACCATGTGACCTCCAGGACATGCTGGCCACAGTTTTATGTGATTTCATCTGCTCAACCTCACAAACTTGTTTTGCTTTGACTATGCTCTTCTTGATATGGACCTAGTTCTGCTTTTCTGGACTTGCCTCTGACTGCTGACTTTGATATTGTGTATCCTGTTGCCTGACCTCTGCCTGGATCTTGACTCTGTCTGCAACTTGGACCTTATGGTGACCCTCTGTGTTTGCCTCAGCTTGGTATTGTTTCTCCTTTTTGTCTCCTGATTTGGCTGTGATGTACTTTCCTGGTTTTGACCCAGTCCGAAAGTTTATTTTCTCCTGGTTGATTATTCTTATCTGACATTCTATGTGCCTGTATGTTATTACAAGTTTTATTTTCTTCTTGGTTGCTTCTGTCGTAGACCCCTGGAATTTAGTCAAGAAGGGATTGCAATTCAGGATGGATAGTGCAAACAGGTAAGGACAGTGGTGTTAGTGGAATTTAGGGCTTCACTGTTCCCTACTGTTACAAATGCCTTTTGTGGAGTTTTTCTCATCAGGAGCAGTATAAATATGCAATTTCATTCTGCTTAATTCTGCTCTTGCTAGCGCCCAGGAGGAGCTTCACTGTGAAATGCTCTCTGCATTGAGCTGCTAAGTTTTCCTTCCTTCTGCTCTGAATGACAGCTGTAGTGGTCTCCTGGTTGGATACTACAGCTGTCACTCAGAGCAAAGACGAGAGGCTATGAGTCAGCAAAATACAGAGAGCATTTCACTTTATCTCCTAGGTGCTTACTAAAGCAAAATCTGGCAGAATAAAACCTCATATTCACACTAACCTGATTAGAGAAAAGCGCCACAAAAGATATGTGTTTTGCTGTCCCAGGCCCTACATGCTGCTAGCAGCAATTTATCACGGTCCAAACTGCTGACAGATTCCCTTTAAAGAATAACTGTGCCCAAAAACAGCGTGGATGCATAAATACATCAAAATCCATCAGTTCCATCGCCTTTAACGGAACCTGCTAGATTTGCAGAGTTACTTTGCAGAGTTCATAAAATTCATCAAGCATGGCCACAAAATCTGTTTTGTTTGTCATTGCTCATTGCACAGGAAATCACTTCAGACCAAAATGAAAACGTGCAAGGTTTCAAATTATTTTTAGAAAAATGTCTAACTTCCCACGAGCCCTCCTGCCAACTTCCTACTTTCTTTTCACTGTCAAAAACTTGCAGTGTTGCTGATGCTCATGAACTGACTACACAATTCTAAATGCCCACGAGTAGCAATTCTGCTTAATGTATTATGCTTGTTTTTGGGAGGGTGAGCTATGACTGACTTCTTCATTTTGCAGGACTGTCTCTCCTTCAGTCCATCTCTTCTGTACCAGGTAATGATACCTACCTCAACCGCTTCTCAAGGCAAGATCGAGCTGGATCCGAAACAAGGACACACCAAAAGAAGCTGGAAAGAGGCAAACAGGATTCTGACATTGTTAAACATGGCAAGCTGCACTGAACGCATGCCAGGCACACCGACGTTGTTGAAATCAGGCACAATTCAGATCGAATTTCAACTCAATAAGCTCAAGTGAGCGAAATAACCGACCGCCATAGAGCGCGCACAAAGCACACAATTGGGCTAATCAAATCTTACTGATGTGATGAAAGGCATGTTGGGATTTGAAAGCTTTTTCGTTTATTTATATGTTTACTTTTTTGTGGCAGTTCATATATCAGAACGCAATTAAAGGGAATTTATAATTAAACATTTTAAAAGTTTTATTTACCTTCAAACACTCGGCGGTATTCTGAAGTGGATGTCAGAGCCAATGCATCCTCTTGTGTTTTGGGATTGTATGCATTTTTAGAGCTGTGCTTTCTTGTCTGTTCCTGTATTCTGTAGTTTAGTGGGATGAGAACATTGTAATATGAACTTAGGTGTAGATGTATATAGTCACATATGGCAAAAAAAGCTCAATATAGCAACAAATGTGTAATGCGACCAATGAGGCACTACCATATGCCTTCAATTTCAGGGGGCATATGGTAGGAGTTTTTTTTTGTAAAATGTCATATGTATATGATGCTAGATTCCGCATTCTCCCCAATAGGCATTGTTTCTGGGGCAACACCTTGGAAATATGGTGCAGTATAGAGAAACCGTGTGGCGGCACTGTGTGTGCCTCTCCATACAGAATCTGTACACTATCACAAACCCACTGTGCCATGTGTCCTACCTCCTCTAAGGGTGTTGTCTAAGTGAGCCCCTCGTTCTTCACAGTACCCCTGATGGTGGGGATAGACTTTCCCAAGGGGAACACCAGGTCGCTACCTCTTGAAGAGGATTGGCACACAATGTAGCTGTTCCAGGTGGACCAGGAGCTACCTGAGCAAGATCAGCAGGCCGAGTCGTAACCCGGAGCAAAGGTGCAATACCGAAGGATGAGGAAGAGGCAAAGTCAAAAAAGCAATTGGTCAGGGCAGGCGGCACAGGTACAGGTCAGGCAATCCGGGTCGGCAACAGGAGAGTCAAGGCAAGCAAGCAGGGATCACATAGGTAGTGCAGTCCAGGAACAAGCGCGCATTAGGTACACAGGAACATGAGCAGAGATCTCAGCAACCTTAGCAGGACACAAAGACCTTAACGCTCAGGCACTTGGGAAGTTGGCTGAGCCACTTATATATGTGCAGGAGGGCTAGGATTAGTCAGCAAAGTCACATGAGCTAACCCATAAATCATAGGAAGTGATGTGCGCCGGCCCTTAAGGAAGTGCTACAGGGAATAAGCAGCAAGCATGCTGTGGTCAGTTCTGGAAGGAAACTGGGGAACAGATTTCAGAACAAACAATGCCAGCAAGGAGCCTAGGACTTCAGTGGCGTATAGAAACAATGGCAGCAGATCACCACTGAACATGGATCTCAGAACTGTGGTGGTAATCAGGGGAACATCGGTGGACAGCAGCCGCTGTTACATGCACGCAATTATTGATTTACATGACACCAAATAGTACTTTTGCTCTCTATTCTACCAAATATGAAAAGGCAGCTCGCAATTAAGAAGAAAGTGGTAACATCTTTAGAGGTCATTCAGCCCCTGATGAAAAGTTTTATCTTATTTCACCAATTATGAATTTAACAGTTATCTTCATTTGGCCAAGTCCTTACATCTGCAAACACATAACATCTAGGTTTTGTCTATGACAGGGATGCTCAACCTGCTCCCACCATGCCCTGCTGTATGCTTTCCAGGCATGCTGGGAGTTGTAGTTTTGCAACATCTGGAGGGCTGTAGGTTGGGAATGCCTGATATATGATATATGGCAATGTTGTCCAACCTGTAGCTTTCCAGCTGCTGCAAAACTGCACGTTTTGAGCATGATGGGAGTTGTTGTTTTGCCACAGCTGGAGAGCCACAGGTTGGAGATCACTGATATGTTGGCTAGTCTAATAGGAATGTCATTCTCAGAACTAAAGGTTATATGCCATGTTAGATTTTTTTGATGCTCCCTGTGTTTTCTCACAGCCACTGTCTTGCAGCCACTTACCTCTCCTTTCCCGAGAGAAATGTTCCACAACTTGTGGTTCTCCAGCTGTTGCAAAAACACAACTCCCATCTTGCCTTGACAACCTGTGGCTATCAAGGCATGATGGAAGTTATAGTTTTGCTACAGCTGAAGAGCCACAGTTTGTAGATCACAGCTCAGTATAAATTAAATCTGTCACATATTAATACCAGTGGGGGCAATGGGGCAGACAGCTGTCTAATATACCGTACAGAAAAATAATGTACCCAGATACCAATGTTGGATTGTTGCACAACTTGACATGCAGTTATTCTTCAGGGAGATATATAAATGATTACAGATGTGGTCTGATTATATTCTTGGCCTTACCACAAGATGGCATACAAGTGCTTTAGCAGCTGCCTCATAAAAAGGCACTCAGAGGTTACTTTTGGGTAGTGTACCTCTTGGTGAGAGTTCATTGACTGCCAGACATGCGTCTTCTGTGTACTCAAAGACATTTTGCCCAGTTGGCAGACTCTGAGAGGGGGTACATTATTGGGCAAGTGAAGCAGTATGGTCATTTTGATAAACTACCAATAATCTAGGTCATTCTGACCTAGCTGTCAGGAGGAGCTTGGATCTGTCGCGAGGGCATGCGCACACAGAAAACAAGCTCTAGATTACCCAGACAGGCCATCAGTAGAAAAGATCATTTGATCCACTAACAAGCATTAACAGCTCCCACAGTTCTGTTGTCCACCATCCAGACACACGTTCACCTTCATTACACACCTTCCTCTGCCTGGTCCATTTCCAGGCATTTAGCCGAAGGAAATTTGGTGTCATGGCACCCATTACCTGTCCTGCCATGGACAACCAGCCACTGATGCCTTTGTTACAGTGGTATCATGAATAAGAAACCTGGACTACTACGGACTGGAAGCATGCAATTAATTCAGGTCCTGTTTTTGATTCCATGATGGTCGGTTTTAGTATGGAGACTCCATGGTGAGTACTTCAATTCTGTCTTTGTTGTAGAGCGATACACTGCTCCAACTGCTGATGTGATGATCTGGGGAGCCAAAGCATACAACAGTCCGTTAACCCCTAGTAGTGATACGGATAGGACACTAACAGCTCTGCGATATGTGCAGGACATCTTATGGCCACGTGTGGTGCCTCTTAAGGCTGGACTTCCAACTGGCGTTTTTCAGCAGGGTAATGCTCGTCCACACACATCAAGGGTTTCCCAGAAATGTCTCCTCCAGATTAGAACACTTCCTTGTCCTGCCGGGTCACCAGGGTTAACAACAATCGAGCATTTATGGGACCAGCTGGGACACAAGTTTCAGTAACCTACGAGTATGCAGAATCTACAAGTCCAGCTGCAATATCTGTGAGTAAATGTGTTGCAGGATACTATACAGAACCTGCATCCTCCATGTCCAACTGTATCTCATCTTGTATCCAGGCTAGAGGTGGCCCAACACGGAACTAGAGCCTTATTTCTATTGACAGTTTTCCACCATAAACTTCTCCTTTCAGACTTTCTTTTTGTAATGCATAACAGAACAAAACGGAACCATTATTTGTGCCTATGGAAGTATATTAGGACAGAGCAAAAGTAAACTATAATGGAATTAGGAATATTAAGGCAAACCCGCCCTTAGATTTCCGTTCTTCTGATCCGTCAGGAGAAGAGAGAGAGTAAAAAAAAAAATCCCGTTGCATCACTTTGAGCCATTTTGGTATGAGATCCTTATTTTTAGATGGGAAAAAAAACTGCATGCAGTTTTAAAAAAAATAGTCTCAGATTTTTTAAGTGGATACAAAAGTCTTACATGCAGGACTTTTGTCTTCTGTTCAAAAATCTAGTCTATAATCTATGGGGTCAGTAGGCTCCATTTGGCTCAGTTATGCACCGAATCCGTCCTTTCCGTTCTCCTGCTCCTATAAAGGAGCAGGAGAATGAAAAGGCTGAACGCTGATATGAAGTCATTCTATTCCTATTTGTTATTACATGATTGCTGCTGCTCCTAATATTTTAAGTTTATGTATTTGACACTAATAAAAGATTGATTTATTATATAATTGTACTGTGTATACATTTATTCAATGTATTCTACTATACACAGTCTTGACAGTTCACATTCACATTACATTCAGTGTGATCATTTTGGTTACCAACATTTACTAAGTAGTAAAAAAACATACAAATATTTGTGGATTACTGGACTGAACCTAGTAGACACCAAAGCTGCAATACCATAACCAGCCCATAGATAACAATGGTGCTGTTTCAGGAAGTTTTCTAATCTTATAATAAATAGAGATGAGCGAAGCGACTTCAGTTGCTACATCCAAAGTCACTTCACTGAAAAATTTGTTAGAATGCTGATCCTTCTCTGTACAGCATTAGAATGTACTGCCTCCGATGAGGCAAAGTCCATTATTCATCTAATTGAGTCGCGCGAGACTTCGTTGAATAACTTCGGTAATTGATTATCTCTCTTCTCCTGCTTTTAGAGGTCAACTGGCCATATACCCTACCGTACTCTACCCTGCCAGCCAGGAAAGTAATGATCTGACGCGCCTAGGGTTAATTAACGCTGGGAACCTCAAGTACTTACATACCTGTGGTGTCCTCCTGACTTCAACTGTATTGCCATCCTTGGACAGAACGTGGCAGCTGGTGGTGGCCGCCACGGGGGCATAGCTTCTTGGGAGGTATTTTTTACTGCACTGTGGTATTTGGCTCCGCTGGGACAGTATTTCATGGTATTGGTGGCCCTGCCTACTCGTGTTGGCCCCACCTTCTGTCATTTTTGAT
The DNA here is from genome assembly GCA_900303285.1 of Rhinella marina. Lineage (NCBI taxonomy): Eukaryota > Metazoa > Chordata > Amphibia > Anura > Bufonidae > Rhinella > Rhinella marina. Next base: position 94,838 of record ONZH01009387.1, read on the forward strand.
CTGTCTACAGTAGTGGTCCCCAACTCCAGTCCTCGGGGCCCACCTACCGGTCATGATTTGAGAATATCCCACAGAATGAATACCTGTAGTAAGTCCTGATGCACTGACACTAATTATATTAAGGAAATCCTGAAAACGTGACCCGCAGATGGGTCCTGAGGACTGGAGTTGAGGAATCCTGGTCTACAGCATGGGGCCGCTTATTTATTTTTTTTCCAGAGCCACTTTAAATTCCCAGTCCGGCCCTGTTCGCTATCACATTTTGTAATCCTCTCTAATTGACCTGCGTTTGGAGGCAGAAGTGGAGTCCCCACAGACGAGGAAATGTGAAATGAAATGACTCTTCTGCTTACTTATATTTTGAGAAATGTGATTCTCACAACAACTCAAAACTATTTCTGGCATACAAAATGTTGGCTTGACGGCAATTTTAGTATGGGAACGAAAAGTAGTTTTTAACCAGACCAATAATCATCCCCAAATTACGGTGCAGTGAAAACCATTTTCAATACGCTTCGCCATGCTCCACTGACTCCGCTGCCAAACATCTGCACGGTGGGAAGTGGTGCGGATCTGATTGTCATTGTTCTATGTGATGATATCATTTATCATGCAGCATTTATATCGGCCCGCGTGAAGCAATGCAGCGCACGCAAATACTATATTTTAGCAGTCCACAGCCAGGGATGGCGACACGTGCGTTGCTTTGCTGAGGCACACTGTAATTAACGGCAAAAAATTATTCAATTATAGATTTTCTATTCAACCATGGAAATTTGTTTTATGTTACTACAAGATTTTTTTGATTATTTGTTGCTGCGTATTGTAGTGGAAGCTGCCGGAGACGCCCCCGCTGAAGCCAGGAGCAGGCTGTATGATTCATTTTGACATCAATATCAATTATCAGGCAGTTTCTAGCGGTGGTAAATAATTCACTGTCATGTTAAAATCATTATAGGCTAACAAATTGGGAGTGGAGGTGACCTTATGTGAATTGCATTTATAAGAACGAAAACCAGGAAGTATGAAAGCAATGCTATGTATGTAAATTTTCTATGCAGATTTGCTGTGTAATGGGAATTTTTAAAGGGAATGTGCCTAAAGGGAATGATCTATTGTTTAAAGGGCATCTGTCATCGCTTACCTGTAGGTGAAACGGTCGGCTGCTGTAGATCGGTCTGCAGAGTCTGATGACATTTATTAGGGATGAGCGAACTTTTGAAAGTTCAGTTCGGCGAACTTTCGTGAAGTTCGGATTCGTACGAACCGAACATAAAATGAACCTTGCTATAACGGCTGAATAATTGCAGCTACAATAGTGGGAGTCTGATAGGGTATAGTTTCGTTTAGTTGCAGTTGCTATTACAATGAAAAAAGTTGAAAAAATCAAAGTGCAAAAATAGTCGTCGACAGCCAGGTCGACAACATTTGACAGCATTGAAGATGTCCGCTGGAGCAGTCCATGTCATGCCAGAGCACCAAAAACACAAGGTAGATCGTGGCACCAGCCCAAGAATAGGCTGCGTTGAAGTCGATGCGGTCTTAGTGACATCACAGGTCAGAAGACAGACAGGACCCAGTATGGTTGAGAACAGACAATTGACGGAGGAGGAGGAGGCAGCAGCACTTGATTGCACCCAGGCCAGTACGGTTGAGAACAGACAATTGACGGAGGAGGAGACGGCAGCACTTGATTGCACCCAGGCCAGTATGGTTGAGAACAGACAATTGACGGAGGAGTAGGCAGCAGCACTTGATGGCACCCAGGCCAGTATGGTTGAAAACAGACAATTGACGGAGGAGTAGGCGCACGCTTGTAAAAATCAGTTTTTATACATGACAAAATGTTGATGTAGAGTTCAGCACAGGACAGTCAACGTTAAAAAAAACCCTCTAACATTACAGCTAGTCTAGTAGGATACGGATACGGTTAAATAGACAGACAACCTCACCCACAGAATCTATGAGGTGAAGAAAGGACATTTAAAAAGGCACAGATTCAAGAAGGCTTTACGCCAGTTCCATTATCCAAAAATACGTGTCCGATTTTCATGAAATGGACACCTCACTGGCACTAGCTTTACAAATTGACGCAACTACTCTGGTGTCAAACCTGTTGAATCTGGGCCTATGGCTGTTGGCGAGACATATATATACACTCACCGGCCACTTTATTAGGTACACCTGTCCAACTGCTCGTTAACACTTAATTTCTAATCAGCCAATCACATGGCGGCAACTCAGTGCATTTAGGCAAGGTGATTTGAGTGCCTTTGAACGTGGCATGGTTGTTGGTGCCAGAAGGGCTGGTCTGAGTATTTGAGAAACTGCTGATCTACTGGGATTTTCACACACAACCATCTCTAGGGTTTACAGAGAATGGTCCGAAAAAGAAAAAACATCCAGTGAGCTGCAGTTCTGTGGGCGGAAATGCCTTGTTAATGCCAGAGGTCAGAGGAGAATGGGCAGACTGGTTCGAGCTGATAGAAAGGCAACAGTGACTCAAATTGCCACCCGTTACAACCAAGGTAGGCAGAAGAGCATCTCTGAACGCACAGTACGTCGAACTTTGAGGCAAATGGGCTACAGCAGCAGAAGACCACACCGGGTGCCACTCCTTTCAGCTAAGAACAGGAAACTGAGGCTACAATTTGCACAAGCTCATCGAAATTGGACAGTAGAAGATTGGAAAAACGTTGCCTGGTCTGATGAGTCTCGATTTCTGCTGCGACATTCGGATGGTAGGGTCAGAATTTGGCGTCAACAACATGAAAGCATGGATCCATCCTGCCTTGTATCAACGGTTCAAGCTGGTGGTGGTGGTGTCATGGTGTGGGGAATATTTTCTTGGCACTCTTTGGGCCCCTTGGTACCAATTGAGCATCGTTGCAACGCCACAGCCTACCTGAGTATTGTTGCTGACCATGTCCATCCCTTTATGACCACAATGTACCCAACATCTGATGGCTACTTTCAGCAGGATAATACGCCATGTCATAAAGCTGGAATCATCTCAGACTGGTTTCTTGAACATGACAATGAGTTCACTGTACTCAAATGGCCTCCACAGTCACCAGATCTCAATCCAATAGAGCATCTTTGGGATGTGGTGGAACGGGAGATTCGCATCATGGATGTGCAGCCGACAAATCTGCGGCAACTGTGTGATGCCATCATGTCAATATGGACCAAAATCTCTGAGGAATGCTTCCAGCACCTTGTTGAATCTATGCCACGAAGAATTGAGGCAGTTCTGAAGGCAAAAGGGTGTCCAACCCGTTACTAGCATGGTGTACCTAATAAAGTGGCCGGTGAGTGTATATATCTTTGTTACACCAGTTTGATGTCCTAACCGAGTGAAGCGCCCAACCCAATGGATGTATGCTTTTGTGTTTTTTTAGTGCTCTCACCAGCTGGCTTAAAGGGAACCTGTCATATCGGAACCCCCCCTGAACTAGAGTAAGCGTTGTATAGTGTAAGTGATGCTGAATCCGAATATGTAAGCTTTATCTTCATACTCACTTCCATTCTGACGCTGTGCTCCCAGAAACCTGCAGTAAAATGCACTCAGTGGACTCTTCTTTGAGTCCTCTCCATTATGTGAGTGAGCACCAGAGTCCACTGAGTGCATTTTACTGCAGGTTTGTGGGAGCACAGCGTCGGAATGGAAGTGAGTATGAAGATAAAACTTACATATTCGGATTCAGCATCACTTACACTATACAACACTTACTCTAGTTCAGGGGGTGTTTCGGAGATGACAGGTTCCCTTTAAAGGATAAGTCTGGGCAATTTATAAGTTTCTGGTTCAAGTAAGGGCACAGAAAGTTATTAATTGCCTGGACTTATCTTTTAAAGTGGGTAGGGGAAAAACCCCTGATAGGGTATGGGAGTGACCTTCCCGCCCTCTCTTTGGTCACTCCCAAAAAACCTCACCCTATGGGTACCTTCACATGTGGCTGCGGGTCTGCTGAGTAAAATCCACAGGGCATTTATATACCGTTCACCAAACGGCATTCAGTACTATGGTGCCGTCCGGACATACGCAGTTCTGCACTAAACTGGGTATTCGCGTCCAGTCCCATGGTACTGAAGGTGGCATAAAATCAGCCAACGATGCGCTGTGGATTTTAGGCAGCAGAGAACCCCAAAAAAGCATCTTATTGTAAAGGCACCCGTAAATAAGACAAGTTAACCTGCCTTTCAGCAACTGTTTGTTGCTGTAATTAACTGTGGAGGTTTTTTATATCACAGTTGAAGGACAGCAGCCTCCGTGATATATACCCCATAGACAGCCTTATTCCACGCGTGACTGCATGAGAGGCGTGAAATCATTTGCACAGAGAAGAACCCCATCGGGATTTGCGGTGCAAGATTTTACTACTCTCATGATATCAACAAAATACCTCAAGAACAGTTAGTACCCGCTCACAAAAACGGTGAGTAGTGTTCCTTGGCACGGGTGCCAGGGATAGAACCCCACGGCTATAGTTCACAAAAGGTGAAATCCCCACTTTGTGAAGCATAGTCGTGGGGATTATTTTAGGGATGGTACTGTTCTTCGGGTATGGGTTGGACGGTGCACCGGTGTGAGGTATTAAGCTGGTGTGGAGATGTTAAATGGCCAACACACCATGGGCATTAAATTTGGAGATGGGGTTCGGTTTATTCAAGTGTATCCGAATTAAGTAGGGAATTTTTAAGGTGATTTTGTTTAATTTGGGGTCTAAGGGGGGAACATTACTTAATAAGTTAAATTACGGATTTTTACGTTGCGCACATATTTAGGATATTAAGGTCAGTTTCTTGGACACACGGATTGCCATGCAAGACGGGTGACTGATGACTTAGTCATTCACATCAGGCAGGGGGGTGGTATAATCCGATGTAATCCAGGCGCGATTCATCTTTATAAAAGTCAGCATCTCAACACTGTGGCAAGAGAGCCTCGTTCTTTGCGGTGTTACGATGTTACCCGCCACACTGAACACCCTCTCTGACGCAACACTACTGGCTGGGCAGGACAGCAGAGCCAAAGAAAACTCTGCCAGTTGAGGCCAAATGTCCAGTTTCTCTGCCCAGTACTTCACGGGGTCAGTGACACTTTGGGGCAGGGTACAATCCAGGTAGTCAGTGACCTGGTGGGTGAGCTCATGCTGGTCCACGCCATGAGTCCGGTGTTGTGTCCCCTCTTCAGCAGCTGGCTGCATGAAATCGCTCATCAGCGATTGGAGGCTGTAGCGACTTCTCACACCTCCACTAGTGGTGGTGGTAGTGGAGTGCACTGGTTCCCCCCGAGAGAATGTTGTCTGGGAACCTGGCTGGTCTCGCTGGTAAGTTGAGACCAACTGACTGGTGAGTAGGTCCCGGTAGTACACCAGTTTTGCCTCCCTCTCTGATGGCGGAAAAAATTCAGCCATTTTGCAGCGGAAGCGAGGGTCCACAAGGGTGGCCAGCCAGTATTGGTCCCTCTGGCGGATGTCCACAATCTGGCTGTCATTCCTGAGACACTCCCGCAGGCACCTTGCCATCTGCACCAAGGACAATGAGCGCCTCTCCTCTCCACTGTCCTCGGTATAGTTCCAGGGTCTGCTGGGGTCTTCCTCCTCTTCCTCTACCACCTCATCCTCCATCTCCTCCTGTGATTGAGAGGCAGAGAAGCCAGGTGGTGGTGTGTAGAATGGCTGGGCATAGACATCTTCTTCCTCCTCACCCTCCATCTGCACTTCATCCATCTCTGGGCTCAAGGCGATGTTCAGCCTTGGATTGGTGGCCTGGGAATTCTTGCTGATGATGGTTTTCAGTGCACTTTCCAGAATATGGACGAGTGGGATGATGTCGTTGATCCCATAGTCATGCCTGCTCACAAACAGAGTAGCGTCCTCAAAAGGGATCAACAATTGGCAGACTTCACGCATCACCTGCCAGTGTGTGACTTGGAAGTCGCAGTGTGGCGTGAAGCTGCCTGATTGCCCCATGAGGTAGTCTGTAATGGCTGACCTTTGCTCGTACAGGCGGTCCAGCATATGGAGGGCAGAATTCCAGCGTGTTGGCACGTCGCAGATTAGCCGATGTTGGGGCAGACTGCGCTGTCTCTGGATCCTGAGCAGGGTGTTCTTTGCAGTGTAGGAGTGGCTGAAGTGTTTGCACACTCTACGTGACATCCTCATAAGGTCTTGTAGTGCAGGAAATGATCGAAGAAACCTGTGCACTATGAGGTTTATCACATGTGCCATACAAGGTGTATGACTCAGCCCTCCCTGCTGCACTGCAGAGACAATGTTCCTCCCATTGTCTGCTACCACACTTCCCACCGTTAGTTGATGTGGGTCAGCCATTCATCTATCTCCTCCCTGATGGTCTGGAGGAGCTCCTGCCCACTGTGGCTCCGTTCACCCAGGCTCACCAAATGGAGGACAGCCTGAGAGCGTCGGGCCTGACATCGCTGCTAAAACACTGGGGCAGGTTGGACTGCAGTCAAAGCGGCGGATGGTTGCAAGGTGGTGGAGGCAGAACTTGTGCTTCCCGCTGCTGGCCCCTTAAAGCACCGTGGAGGTGACAGTGGCAAGAATGGGCCAACTTCCTGATGGTCTTCTGGGAGGATGTTGACCCAATGGGCAGTAACAGACATGTACTGCCCTTGTCCATAATTAGAGGACCAGACATCAGCACTCAGGTGCACAGTCTTGGACATTGAGAGTCCCAATGAGTCGCCAACCTTTTTCTGCACATAACTGTGCAGTGATGGGACAGCTTTGCCAGAGATGTAGTGGCGGCTGGGGACTCGCCATCTGGGGTGCGCACATGCCATGAAATCCCTGAAAGGCTGGGAGTCCACAAGGTTGGAGGGCAGGGACTGAAGCACCAGCAGCTTAAACAGGTGTCTGGTCAGTTTCTGGGCCATGGGATGGCTGCTGGAATACACCTGACGTCTGCCCATGGACTCAGTCACGGATTGCTGCCTCATTAGCGGTGTAGATGGCAGTGACACTGTGCTGCTGCTGGCACCTGAGGCTGATGAGCCCTGAGTTTCACTGAGAGGATGCTGCATGATGGGATCTCCAGTGTATGGTGCATCCTGACAGGAGGTGGTATTGGGGTCACGGTTCTTCCAGGCCTGTTGGTGTTGCCTTTCCATATGCTTTCTCATGGATGTTGTCCCAAGATTATCACCCCTACCACGACTGACCCTCTCATTGCACAGCTGGAACAAAGCATGTGCTTATCTGTCCCCAGGCGGAAGAACTGCCAGACGACAGAGGACTGTGGTTTGCTGACAGCCACGGAGGGTCTTGCTGGCTGTTGACTGCCACTGCTGCCTGAGGGTGCCCTCTCAGGACCAAGGCTTTGAGGTAATGATCTCTGCCTGGTAGTTTGTCTTCTACCCCTCCCTCTTGTGCCTCGGTTCCTTGCAATAGTGGGATGTTGCTGCGTCGGTGGCACCTCTATTTCCTCCTCTGATGATGCTGAGGATAATGCTGCTTGAGGGCGCCACGTCCGATCAGCGACATCATCATCAAAGTCAGCACCACTGCTACTTTCCTCCGGTGGCTGGGACAGGATATCAGGTGTGGCACTGGATGCCCCTCCCTGGCTCTGTTGACTGCTTACAGCCAACACCTCCTCTGGAGTCTCAGTACGTTCCACCCGCTGACTTTGGTGGACTTCCTCCTCCTCCTCCTCATCACTAAAAAGTGGTAGAGACTCCAAGGGCAGATCAAGGTTTGCCAAGAGTTCCCTGACAGAAGGTGCCCCAAAGGTGAGTGGCATTCTAATAACAGGGGACGGGGCAGAGGACTCTCGCTAACCGTCCCATGTAAGGGTGGTGTCGGATGATCCAGCCAATGCTTGACTCCTCGTTTGGGAGCTTTTGGCGGTGGAACTAGAGGATTGGGTAAGCCAATCTAGAACAGCTGGCTGAGTGGTTCTTACATGACCAGTGGGTGTCAGGGGTAGATGCACCCTGCTGCCACACCTATTACTCCGGCTGCCACTGGGCCTGGTGCTGCCACTTCTCCTACCCTCACCGCCTGCTGTTGCACTCCTTGCCTGGGAAGTGCTGGAAGTAGGACGCTTGGACATATTTTTATTTGGGTGGGGGAAAATGAAATGATGTATTTTTTTTTATACTTTTTTAAACTTTATTTTTTTCATAACTTTTTAAATTTTTTTAACTTTTTTAATAACTTTTATAACTTTTTTAATAACTTTTTAAACTTTTTTAACAAAAAAAACAACTTTTTTTCTAACTTCTTTTTTAAACTTTTTTTTTAACTTTGTTTGTTGTGGCTAAACGGGGTTGACGGCACCCAGCAGAGCAGCAACGTGTAGCGTGTACTATCGGTCACGGGACAGGAATGCTACCTGTCCTGACTCTTTTCTCACTTTTCTCTCCCTATTTCTTTTTTTATCTCCCTATCAATCCCTAGATCTCACAATTTTTTTTATTTAAATGCCTATCTCTACCTATCTCTTGATTTCTCAGCCTCTTTCCCTATCTATCACCTTATCTTCTGTATCTAGCTTTCTCTTCCTCTCTCCTGCTTCTCTCACTAACTCTTTCTATTCCTTCTCTATTTCTCCCTGTATCTATCTACTTGTTTGGCTATCTATCTATCTATCTATATCTTTTCTCTCTCTATCTAATACTAAGCTCCTCTCTCTCTGATGTCTGGCGACGCACTGACAAGATGTCGGCGTGCTCAGGCACTTCAGGGGCTGTGGGGTGACGTCACACATCTTGTTTTTCACAGAAAACCAGGATACAAGGGATTATAGGAGTAATAATCCTTGTATCCTGGTCTATTCTGTGAAAAAAGTACAGTTTTGCGTCGCCGTTTTTTTTTTAACCAGATTTGTTACGAACATTTTCAAAGTTCGGTTCGGTGACGAACTGAACTTTTGGCAAAGTTCATAACGAATCTGGTTCATTACGGTTCGGTTCACTCATCCCTAACATTTATTTATTTTATGCCTTTACATAGCACTACTATATTCTGCAGCGCTTTACACTCTTGCATCAGGCTTTCCCCAATGGGGCTCACAATCTAAGGCTACTATCACACTATCGTTTCACTATCGTATTGAGATCTGTCATAGGGTCTCAATACGGGAGAAAATCGCTTCAGTTTTTTCCCCATTCATTGTCAATGTGGACATAACATAACTGAACAGAAAGGATTTCTCCAAAATGCATTCCATTCCATTTGGTCGCGTTCCCAGACCGGAGAGCAAACATTCTGCGTTTTTTGTCCGTCCTGGGATGCGGAGCAAGACGGATCCGTCATGACCCACAATGCAAGTCAATAGGGACTGATATGTTTAACTCTGACACAATAGAAAATGGATCCATCCCCCAGTGACAATCAATGGTGTTCATGACAGATCCGTCTTGTCTATGTTAACAATAATATAACCGGATCTGTTCATAATGGATACAGATGGTTGTATTATCAGTAGTGATGATCGAGCACCATAGTGCTCAGCTGCTCGGGTCGAACACTAGGCGGTGTTCGGGTGCTCAGCCGAGCACCCGAGCATAATGGAAGTCAATTGGAGAACCCAAGCACTAAACCAGGCACCCCCTGTTCTGAAGAGGGGAGGGTATCTGGTTCATAGGGAAAGATGACATGTTTTTGAGTGTCAGCAGCACTCAAGGTCAACATGTCAGGAGGAGGACCAGAGTGGGGAAGTTTAAGAGGATGTGATGGACGAT
>ONZH01009388.1:0-40667 GCA_900303285.1 Rhinella marina
TGGTAGAGGTGACTGTGGCTTGCTGTTTTGCAGTGCCTGCTGGAGTTGTGGTGTAGGCCTTTGCTGCTCTGTTGCATGGTGCCTGCTGGACCTTGTGGTGTAAGTCTCTGTGGCTGCTGTTTTGCAGTGCCTGCTGGGACTTGTGGTGTAGGCCTTTGCTGCTGCATGGTGCCTGCTGGGACTTGTGGTGCATGGCTCCGTTGTGCTTGCTTCCCTCTGCCTGTATCTCCTTCTTTGAAGGAGAAGCTTGCCGCCTGCAGCACAGGCCATGTTATCTGCCGGGGGTCATCTGGGGTAATATGTGACTGTGATTCATGTACAGTGCTCTGGGTATATGTGGCAAACCGCTCCTGGTTCCTATAGGACTCTGCCAGGGGCCCCATCTTCTCCAGGACACAGTCCATCTCCTTCCCCACCCCAGCCAGCTCTACGCTCAGTGAGTGCAGTCTGCCATCATACAAGGTGTTACTCCCAGGATTTGCAGTCTTAAGTTTATACAGACAGTCTATCTGCATCTACAGCATTTCCTTATGGTGGTTCAGCTCCCCCATCCTCCTTACCAACCCTGGGATCTCCTCCGCCAGCTGCAGCTCAGGTGCACGCGCCGTCTCCTTCACCGGTGGTCTTGCTTTGGACAAAGTCTGAGGCTGTTTGACCTCAGAGTCTTTCAGCTTCCCCATTCCTGGCTTGATGGTCTGCTCACTGGCTCCAGAGTCTGCACCTGTGATAGTCCTGGAGGCTCCTGGAGACTTTGCTGCAGGTTTCCCCTGGGCCATCTCCACAGGCTTCTCAGCATGTTTCATGTTCCCACCACCAGCCTGAGATCTAGTGCGGTCTGAGCACGCCATGTTGGACACCACATGATGCTGCTGCAGGTTCTCCTGCAATGTCTGTCTCTCCAGGGAGGTTCTCCGCTGTCTCTGAGCTGGAGGGGTGAGCTGCACACCTGCTGCATGGGACGAGCTCTGTCCTCCATGCTGGCCACCTTGCTGGATGTTCTTGGTACTTTTTGTGTTTGCAACCAAACATTCCTTTTCAGATCCACTTGGTTTTCCAGGATTCTGTAGATCTTTCATGGCAGACTGTCTCACATCACTTTCCTTAGAAGCGGTTACTGTTTTTCCATTTTTCATAGCTTTTCTCATTTCCATTTCATCACTTGTTTTTCTGGAGCTGGACACACTTTCATCCTGAGCTTTTCTTCCCACAGGGTTCACTTTTGGATTTGCATCCATAATTGGAAGGGTCTGGGAGTTTCCTCCCAGTGTAGGCCTAGGAGCCTCGGCCTTTCTTGGAAAATTTTCACCAGCAGGGTGGCTACTCCCGGAGCTTTCCCTAGACATCAGGAGAGCAACAAAACACGTCCTCACCTTAAGGAGGCAGTATTATAGTAGTTATGTATATTAGTTATATTCTTGTACATAGAAGGCAGTATTATAGCAGTTATATTCTTATACATAGGAGCAGTATTATAGTAGTTATATTCTTGTACATAGAAGGCAGTATTATAGCAGTTATATTCTTATACATAGGAGCAGTATTATAGTAGTTATATTCTTGTACATAGAAGGCAGTATTATAGTAGTTATATTCTTGTACATAGGGGCAGTATTATAGCAGTTATATTCTTATACATAGGAGCAGTATTAGTAGTTTATTCTTGTACATAGGAGGCAGTATTATAGTAGTTATATTCTTGTACATAGGAGCAGTATTATAGTAGTTAATATTCTTGTACATAGGAGCAGTATTATAGTAGTTATATTCTTGTACATAGGAGGCAGTATTATAGTAGTTATATTCTTGTAGATAGGAATAGTACATAGTATTTATTCTTGTACATAGGAGGTAGTATTATAGTAGTTATATTCTTGTACATAGGAGGCAGTATTATAGTAGTTATATTCTTGTACATAGGAGCAGTATTATATTAGTAGTATTCTTGTACATAGGAGCAGTATTATAGTAGTTATATTCTTGTACATAGGAGGCAGTATTATAGTAGTTATATTCTTGTACATAGGAGCAGTATTATAGTAGTTATATTCTTGTACATAGGAGCAGTATTATAGTAGTTATATTCTTGTACATAGGAGCAGTATTATAGTATTTCTTGTAGTATTATAGTAGTTATATTCTTGTACATAGGAGGCAGTATTATAGTAGTTATATTCTTGTACATAGGAGCAGTAATTATAGTAGTTATATTCTTGTACATAGGAGCAGTATTATAGTAGTTATATTCTTGTACATAGGAGCAGTATTATAGTAGTTATATTCTTGTACATAGGAGGCAGTATTATAGTAGTTATATTCTTGTACATAGGAAGCAGTATTATAGTAGTTATATTCTTGTACATAGGAGGCAGTATTATAGTAGTTATATTCTTGTACATAGGAGCAGTATTATAGTAGTTATATTCTTGTACATAGGAGGCAGTATTATAGTAGTTATATTCTTGTACATAGGAGGCAGTATTATAGTAGTTATATTCTTGTACATAGGAGCAGTATTATAGTAGTTATATTCTTGTACATAGGAGGCAGTATTATAGTAGTTATATTCTTGTACATAGGAAGCAGTATTATAGTAGTTATATTCTTGTACATAGGAGGCAGTATTATAGTAGTTTATATTCTTGTACATAGGAGGCAGTATTATAGTAGTTATATTCTTGTACATAGGAGCAGTATTATAGTAGTTATATTCTTGTACATAGGAGCAGTATTATAGTAGTTATATTCTTGTACATAGGAGGCAGTATTATAGTAGTTATATATTCTTGTACATAGGAGCAGTATTATAGTAGTTATATTTCTTGTACATAGGAGGCAGTATTATAGTAGTTATATTTCTTGTACATAGGAGCAGTATTATAGTAGTTATATTCTTGTACATATAGGAGCAGTATTATAGTAGTTATATTCTTGTACATAGGAGCAGTATTATAGTAGTTATATTCTTGTACATAGGAGCAGTATTATAGTAGTTATATTCTTGTACATAGGAGCAGTATTATAGTAGTTATATTCTTGTACATAGGAGCAGTATTATAGTAGTTATATTCTTGTACATAGGAGCAGTATTATAGTAGTTATATTCTTGTACATATAGGAGCAGTATTATAGTAGTTATATTCTTGTACATAGGAGCAGTATTATATAGTAGTTATATTCTTGTACATAGGAGCAGTATTATAGTAGTTATATTCTTGTACATAGGAGCAGTATTATAGTAGTTTATATATTCTTGTACATAGGAGCAGTATTATAGTAGTTATATTCTTGTACATAGGAGCAGTATTATAGTAGTTATATTTCTTGTACATAGGAGCAGTATTATAGTAGTTATATTCTTGTACATAGGAGCAGTATTATAGTAGTTAATATTCTTGTACATAGGAGGCAGTATTATAGTAGTTATATTCTTGTACATAGGAGCAGTATTATAGTAGTTATATTCTTGTACATAGGAGGCAGTATTATAGTAGTTATATTCTTGTACATAGGAGCAGTATTATAGTAGTTTATATTCTTGTACATAGGAGCAGTATTATAGTAGTTATATTCTTGTACATAGGAGGCAGTATTATAGTAGTTATATTCTTGTACATAGGAGCAGTATTATAGTAGTTATATTTCTTGTACATAGGAGGCAGTATTATAGTAGTTATATTCTTGTACATAGGAGGCAGTATTTATAGTAGTTATATTCTTGTACATAGGAGGCAGTATTATAGTAGTTATATTTCTTGTACATAGGAGCAGTATTATAGTAGTTTATATTCTTGTACATAGGAGCAGTATTATAGTAGTTATATTCTTGTACATAGGAGGCAGTATTATAGTAGTTAGTTATATTCTTGTACATAGGAGGCAGTATTATAGTAGTTATATTCTTGTACATAGGAGCAGTATTATAGTAGTTATATTCTTGTACATAGGAGCAGTATTATAGTAGTTATATTCTTGTACATAGTAGGAGCAGTATTATAGTATTATATATTCTTGTACATAGGAGCAGTATTATAGTAGTTTATATTCTTGTACATAGGAGCAGTATTATAGTAGTTATATTCTTGTACATAGGAGGCAGTATTATAGTAGTTATATTCTTGTACATAGGAGGCAGTATTATAGTAGTTATATTCTTGTACATAGGAGCAGTATTATAGTAGTTATATTCTTGTACATAGGAGCAGTATTATAGTAGTTATATTCTTGTACATAGGAGCAGTATTATAGTAGTTATATTCTTGTACATAGGAGCAGTATTATAGTAGTTATATTCTTGTACATAGGAGCAGTATTATAGTAGTTTATATTCTTGTACATAGGAGGCAGTATTATAGTAGTTATATTCTTGTACATAGGAGCAGTATTATAGTAGTTATATTCTTGTACATAGGAGCAGTATTATAGTAGTTATATTCTTGTACATAGGAGCAGTATTATAGTAGTTATATTCTTATACATAGGAGGCAGTATTATAGTAGTTATATTCTTGTACATAGGAGGCAGTATTATAGTAGTTATATTCTTGTACATAGGAGCAGTATTATAGTAGTTATAATTCTTGTACATAGGAGCAGTATTATAGTAGTTATATTCTTGTACATAGGAGTATTATAGTATTATAGTAGTTATATATTCTTGTACATAGGAGCAGTATTATAGTAGTTATATTCTTGTACATAGGAGGCAGTATTATAGTAGTTATATTCTTGTACATAGGAGCAGTATTATAGTAGTTATATTCTTGTACATAGGAGCAGTATTATAGTAGTTTATATTCTTGTACATAGGAGCAGTATTATAGTAGTTATAGTTTTGTTATAGGAGCAGTATATAGTAGTTATATTCTTGTACATAGGAGCAGTATTATAGTAGTTATATTCTTGTACATAGGAGCAGTATTATAGTAGTTATATTCTTGTACATAGGAGCAGTATTATAGTAGTTTATATTCTTGTACATAGGAGCAGTATTATAGTAGTTATATTCTTGTACATAGGAGGCAGTATTATAGTAGTTATATTCTTGTACATAGGAGCAGTATTATAGTAGTTATATTCTTGTACATAGGAGCAGTATTATAGTAGTTATATTCTTGTACATAGGAGGCAGTATTATAGTAGTTATATTCTTGTACATAGGAGCAGTATTATAGTAGTTATATTTCTTGTACATAGGAGCAGTATTATAGTAGTTATATTCTTGTACATAGGAGCAGTATTATAGTAGTTATATTCTTGTACATAGGAGTATTATAGTGTTATATTGTACATAGGAGCAGTATTATAGTAGTTATATTCTTGTACATAGGAGCAGTATTATAGTAGTTATATTCTTGTACATAGGAGCAGTATTATAGTAGTTATATTCTTGTACATAGGAGGCAGTACAGTATTATAGTAGTTATATTCTTGTACATAGGAGCAGTATTATAGTAGTTATATTCTTGTACATAGGAGCAGTATTATAGTAGTTATATTCTTGTACATAGGAGCAGTATTATAGTAGTTATATTTTTGTACATAGGAGCAGTATTATAGTAGTTATATTCTTGTATATACATAGGAGCAGTATATTATAGTAGTTATATTCTTGTACATAGGAGCAGTATTATAGTAGTTATATTTTTGTACTAGGAGCAGTATTATAGTATATTCTTGTACATAGGAGGCAGTATTATAGTAGTTATATTCTTGTACATAGGAGACAGTATTATAGTAGTTATATTCTTGTACATAGGAGGCAGTATTATAGTAGTATATTCTTGTACATAGGAGCAGTATTATAGTAGTTATATTCTTGTACATAGGAGCAGTATTATAGTAGTTATATTCTTGTACATAGGAGCAGTATTATAGTAGTTATATTCTTGTACATAGGAGGCAGTATTATAGTAGTTATATTCTTGTACATAGGAGCAGTATTATAGTAGTTATATTCTTGTACATAGGAGCAGTATTATTAGTAGTTATATTCTTGTACATAGGAGCAGTATTATAGTAGTTATATTCTTGTACATAGGAGCAGTATTATAGTAGTTATATTCTTGTACATAGGAGCAGTATTATAGTAGTTATATTCTTGAACATAGGAGCAGTATTATAGTAGTTATATTCTTGTACATAGGAGCAGTATTATAGTAGTTATATTCTTGTACATAGGAGCAGTATTATAGTAGTTATATTCTTGTACATAGGAGCAGGTATTATAGTAGTTATATTCTTGTACATAGGAGCAGTATTATAGTAGTTATATTCTTGTACATAGGAGCAGTATTATAGTAGTTATATTCTTGTACATAGGAGGCAGTATTATAGTAGTTATATTCTTGTACATAGGAGCAGTATTATAGTAGTATATAGTTATATAGTTATATTTCTTGTACATAGGAGCAGTATATATAGTAGTTATATTCTTGTACATAGGAGCAGTATTATAGTAGTTATATTCTTGTACATAGGAGCAGTATTATAGTAGTTATATTCTTATACATAGGACCGGTATTATAGTAGTTATATTCTTGTACACAGGAGCAGTATTATAGTAGTTATATTCTTATACATAGGAGGCAGTATTATAGTAGTTATATTCTTGTACATAGGAGCAGTATTATAGTAGTTATATTCTTGTACATAGGAGACAGTATTATAGTAGTTATATTCTTGTACATAGGAGCAGTATTATAGTAACTACAGTCTTGTATATAGGAGACAGCATTATAGTAGTTATATTCTTGTACATAGGAGCAGTATTATAGTAGTTATATTCTTGTACATAGGAGCAGTATTATAGTAGTTATATTCTTATACATAGGACCGGTATTATAGTAGTTATATTCTTGTACACAGGAGCAGTATTATAGTAGTTATATTCTTATACATAGGAGGCAGTATTATAGTAGTTATATTCTTGTACATAGGAGCAGTATTATAGTAGTCATATTCTTGTACATAGGAGCCGTATTATAGTAGTTATAATCTTGTACATAGGAGCAGTATTATAGTAGTTATAATCTTGTACATAGGAGTAGTATTATAGTAGTTATATTCTTGTACCTAGGAGCATTGTTATAGTAGTTATATTCTTGTACACAGGAGGCAGTATTATAGTAGTTATATTCTTGTACATAGGAGCAGTATTATAGTAGTTATATTCTTGTATATAGGAGCATTATTATAGTAGTTATATTCTTGTACATAGGAGCAGTATTATAGTAACTACAGTCTTGTACATAGGAGGCAGTATTATAGTAGTTATATTCTTGTACATAGGAGCGGTATTATAGTAGATATATACTTGTACATAGGAGCAGTATTCTAGTAGTTATATTCTTGTACACAGGAGCAGTATTATAGTAGTTATATTCTTGTACATAGGAGCAGTATTATAGTAGTTATATTCTTGTACATAGGAGCAGTATTATAGTAGTTATATTCCTATACATAGAAGGCAGTATTATAGTAACTACAGTCTTGTATATAGGAGACAGTATTATAGTAGTTATTGTCTTGTACTTTGGAGCAATATTATGTGGGGAGTACAGCACTTTAAAAAGCAAATCCCTCTCAACTGGGCACTTGGGAGCTGTCTTTCAGCAGAACAAAAGTGCTCTTTCTGGACATGGGAGAGGCGATGCTGTTGCAGTATTTATGTTAGTGAAAATGATGTATGATGTGACGTTATCCTCTTTCAGAATCATAGACTGCATTATGTACTCCTGTGCCAAAGGCTGGATTATCAGAAACTGGGAAGTCGAGCCTGTATTGCCTAATGAACGCGGAGGAGGTCTCCCCAAAGAAGCTGCATTAAAAATGGAGCCTTCTCTGCCCAGGAGGTCACAGCTGATCTTTTATTATAACTCCATTTATTCTATAGCGCTGTATATGTGATAAGCGGTGCACATACATAATACAGACAATTGCACTAAGCATGAACAAGACGAGTATCAGACTGGTAGAGAAGGAGAGAGGGCCCTGCCCCCGAGGGCTTACATTCTACAAGGTATGGGAGAAGGACACAGTAGGACAGGGTAGAGCTGGTCATGGCGGTGTAGAGGCAGCAGGGTCACTGGTTTTAGGCTTGCCTGAAGAGGTGGGTTTTCAGGTGTCTTTTGAAGGTTTCCACTGATATGTTAGGGTAGAGAGTTCCAGAGTATGGGGGAGGCACGGGAGAAATCCTGGAGGCGATTGTGGGAAGAGGTGATAAAAGGGGAGAAGGAGGTCTTGTGAGGATCGGAGATTACATATGGGGATGTATCGGGAGAGTAGCTCTGAGATGTAGAGAGGGGACAGGTTGTGGACGGCCTTGTATGTATTTGTTAGTATTTTAAACTGAATTTGATGGGCGATGAGGAGCCAGTGAGGGGATTAACAAGTGAGGGGAGGCAGAGGAGGAACGGAGTAAGAGGTGGATTAGTCGGGCAGCAGAGTTGAGGATAGATTGGAGGGGTGCGAGAGTGCTGGATGGGAGGCCACATAGGAGGATGCTGCAGTAGTCTAGACGGGAGATGACGAGGGTGTGTACTAGCACTTTCGCAGACTCATAGTTGAGGAATGCGTGGATGTGGGAGATATTTTTGACTTTTAGGTGGCAGGTGGTGGAAAGGGTTTGATGTGCGGTCTGAAGGAGAGGGCAGAATCCAAGGTCACTCCAAGGCAGCGGACTTGGTTAACCGGGGAGTGTGAGCAGCCATTGATTGTGATAGATAGGTCTGTTAGGGGAAGGGTTGAGCAAGATGAGGGAAAGATGATAAATTCTCATTATAGGCTTCTAGTACAGCATCCTTGATCCATCTGGCAAGAGTGTCTTTAGAGGACTTGAATCCCTTCTTAGGCCCTGAGAACTGATTTTTCTCTTTTACGACAATCTTGAGTCCTGGATAAATAAATCTGAAGAGCTCTTTTTAAATCCTGAAAATGCTCCTCCTATTCACTGGAAGGGCTAGTGGAGGGAGACCCTGAGGAGTCGGCGTAGAGAATGGCAGTTATAGTAGCCCTTACAGGGGTGGACTGGGAACTTAAAGTGGCCCTGGAAAAAATACTAAAAGTGGCCCCATTTTGTATTTGGGTCCACATTAATGGAAGGCAGGGCCAGCAATACCATATTGTACCACCTCAACAGAGCCAATTACCACAGTGCATCACAAAATACTGCCAGCAGCACAAAATAAATCCCCAACAACTTCCACTGGCCCGCCATGAAGAGGGCCCAGGCGACCTCCTGGGCATCAGCCCACCGGGAAATTTCCCTGTAAGGTCTATGGCCAATCCGCCCCTGGTGCCTTATGAAGTGTTGTGTCATAGTGTACTCTCTTCTGTCTGCCTGCAGCCACCACTAGAGCCTAAGAGCTATCTGCATACAGAGCTCCCTCTAGTGGTGGTTCCAGGCTGGCAGAATTTTATCATACAACCCTTTAGGCAACATTCAGTTTATTCAATATCCAATATTTATTCCAATGGCAATGGTTTATCTTTGAAGAAATAGAAGTAGAAACGGGCCAATTCTTCTAAAACCATGTATGGTGCTGGTCAACCTTAAATCTTTGACAGAAGTCAATACTTCTCATAGATGTAGCCCCAGTTCACATATTTTTTCAAAGCAAATATTTGCTCATGAATTAAAGAACCAGGGCCCTCAAGTTAATGCAAAAATTCCAACGTGTACTGTATATCTCCATGTAGACTGAAAGGAGATTATTTGCGTCTTGTGTTTATCTGGATTAGATCAAATGTCTGCTCTCCTGTCTAGGGATGATACACGGTAAGCTAATTGGGAATTTTACAAGAGGATTATGCTCCCTTATTCCATAATGCTGGTTCCGTATGGTGATCACCGGAGACACAGAAGGACGAGAAACGCTCTTCACATACAGAGAGATCACCTTTTTACTGGAGAAGGAACCTCTAAAAATTCATCACTGACCCTGAGAGAGAAGACAGAAGTATTGCGTATGGCAGGAGGTGATAAGACAAATTCTAATGCATGAACTATTGAATCATCTAATATTATAATATGTAATATTTTAGATTATACAAAATGTGTAAGATTGAATTGTATGTGGGATATACAGTATTGCTTGTATTATTTTGTATGGAGAACATCACCTTATACTGTGGTGTTACAGCACTGTGTTTGTTATTGTTATTATTAATCATATAAAATAGTAGTAATAGTAATAAAAAATATAAAAATAATTCTGCTACTAAAAATAGTAATAAAAATAATTTAATAATACTATATCAATAAAAATAGTGATACTAATAGTAATAAGATTACTATAATAACACTAATAGTAATAATAAGAATTATATAACACGAATCATAGTAATAAAAAAATATAATATTAATACTACTAATAATAAAAATGTAATCATAATTCTGCTACTAAAAATAGTAATGCTAATACTAATAAGAATAATATAATCATATTAAAATTAAT
This sequence comes from Rhinella marina, assembly GCA_900303285.1. NCBI lineage: Eukaryota > Metazoa > Chordata > Amphibia > Anura > Bufonidae > Rhinella > Rhinella marina. Next base: position 10,454 of record ONZH01009388.1, read on the forward strand.
AAGAATAATATTATAGTACGAAAAATATAATAATAATATAGCTACAACTAATAAGAATCTAATAAAAATTCTGCTACTAATAATAGTAATAATAGTACTAAAAATAATCTAATAATACTATAACAATGAAACTAGTAATGCAAACAGTAATAAGAATAATATAATAATACTAATAGTAACATAGTAACATAGTTTATAAGGCCGAAAAAAGCCCTCCGTCCATCCAGTTCGGCCTGTTATCCTGCAAGTTGATCCAGAGGACGGCAAAAAACCCCTGTGAGGTAGAAGCCAATTTTCCCCACTTTAGGGGAAAAAATTCCTTCCCGACTCCAATCAGACATCAGAATAACTCCCTGGATCAACGACCCCTCTCTAGTAACTATAACCTGTAATATTATTACCTCCAGAAATACATCCAGGCCCCTCCTGATCTCTTATAGTGAACTTACCATCACCACCTCCTCAGGCAGAGAGTTCCACAGTCTCACTGCTCTTACCGTAAAGAATCCTCTTCTATGTTTGTGTACAAACCTTCTTTCCTCCAGACACAGAGGATGTCCCCTCGTCACAGTCACAGTCCTGGGGATAAATAGATGATGGGAGAGATCTCTGTACTGACCTCTGATATATTTATACATAGTTATTACATCTCCCCTCAGTCGTCTTTTTTCTAAAGTGAATAACCCTAATTTTGATAATCTTTCTGGGTCCTGTAGTCCACCCATTCCAGTTATTACTTTAGTTGCCCTCCTCTGAACCCTCTCCAGCTCTGCTATGTCTGCCTTGTTCACAGGAGCCCAGAACTGTACACAGTACTCCATGTGTGGTCTGACTAGTGATGTGTAAAGTGGCAGGACTATGTTCTCATCACCGCCATCTATGCCTCTTCTGATGTAACCCATTATCTTATTGGCCTTGGCAGCAGCTGTCTGACACTGGTTTCTACAGTTTAGTTTGCTGTTCACTAACATTCCTATGTCCTTTTCCATGTCAGAGTTACCCAGTGCTTTACCATTTAGTATGTACTGGTGACTTGCATTATTCCTTCCCATATGCATAACCTTCCATTTGTCAGTGTTAAACCTCATCTGCCACTTCTCTGACCAAGCCTCCAGTCTATCCAGATCCATCTGTAGCAGTGTACTGTCCTCTGTAGTATGTATACAGTATAATGTTCTCTGTAGTATATATACAGTATAATGTTCTCTGTAGTATATATACAGTATACTGTCCTCTGTAGTATATATACAGTATACTGTTCTCTGTAGTATATATACAGTATACTGTTCTCTGTAGTATATATACAGTATACTATCCTCTGTAGTATATACATGGTATAATGTCCTCTGTAGTATATATACAGTGTACTGCCCTCTTCTGTGTTAATTACTTTACACAGTTTAGTATCATCTGCAAAAATCGATATTTTACTGTGCAAGCTTTCTACAAGATCATTAATAAATATATTGAAGAGAATAGGGCCCAATACAGACCCCTGTGGTACCCCACTAGTGACAGTGACCCAATCTGAGAATGTGTTTTCTATCACTGAGCCAGTTACTTACCCACATACAGACATTTTCTCCCAGGCTAAGCATTCTCATTTTATATACTAACCTTTTATGTGGTACAGTGTCAAATGCTTTGGAGAAGTCCAGATATACGACATCCATTGATTCGTCACGGTCCAGTCTAGAACTTTCCTCCTCATAGAAACTGATTAAATTGGTTTGACATGACCGATCCCTCATGAAGCCATGCTGATATGGAGTTATTTGCTTATTTTCATTGAGGTACTCCAAGATAGCATCTCTTAGAAAACCCTCAAACAGTTTACCCACGATAATAAAGTAATCAACTGTCAATCAAATTGCTAAGAACAATAATAATAGTACTAAAGAAATAATAATAATATTGGGAACAAAAATAATAATAAAAAAGCGAAAAAGTTGAAACGTTCTTGAGAAGTCCAAAAAAGCTATGAATTGGACCGACTCATAGTGAAAGCCTAACAGACAGCACCCGTATGACTTAGGTTTAAGGTAGGTATATGACATGTTTTGAGGTATACAACTTTTTCATTGGCCTCATTTTGGGTCACTTATAAAATATTTTCTGCTGCCTGAGGCGAAAAATGAAATGGCGCCCCCTTCCCTTGCCCCATAAGACCTCAGATCAGCGTCTTGTGCCCCCATCAGACCTCAGATCAGCGTCTTGTGCCCCCATCAGACCTCAGATCAACACATTGTGCCCCCATCAGACCTCAGATCAGCATCTTGTGCCCCCAACAGAACTCAGATCAGCGTCTTGTGCCTCCATCAGACCTCAGATCAGCATCTTGTGCCCCCATCAGACCTCAGATCAGCGTCTTGTGCCCCTTCAGACCTCAGATAAGTGTCTTGTGCCCCATCAGACCTCAGATCAGCGTCTTGTGCTCCCATCAGACATCAGATCAGCATCTTGTGCCCCATCAGACCTCAGATCAGCGTCTTGTGCTCCCATCCGACATCAGATCAGCACCTTGTACCCCCATCAGACCTCAGATCAGCGTCTTGTGCCCCCATCAGACCTCGGATCAGCGTCTTGTGCCCCCCTCAGACCTCAGATCAGCGTCTTGTGCCCCCATCAGACCTCAGATCAACACAATGTTCCCCCATCAGACCTCAGATCAGTGTCTTGTGCCCCATCAGACCTCAGTTCAACGTCTTGTGCCCCCCTCAGACCTCAGATCAGCCCACCCAGCCACTTAAAAAAAACATACTTACCTGTCCTGCGCTGCCCTCAGCTCCCGCGCTCCACTGTCTTCCCTTCCGGCATGCACTATGACCTGATGCTGCGTCAGGTAATAGTGTGTGCCGGAAGGGAAGACAGTGGAGCGCGGAGGGCAGCGGCAGCGCAGGACAGGTAAGTATGTTTTTTTTAAGTGGCTGGGTGGGCTGATCTGAGGTCTGAGGGGGGCACAAGAAGCTGATAGGGAGCGCAAGGCATCCACCAGCAGTGTTTAACTGCTGTGTGGATGCCGCCCCTCAGAATTGCATAAAACTGCCGCCTGAGGCGAGATCCTCATCTCGCCTCATGGCAGAAGCGGCCCTGAGTAGGCATGGTCAATACAAGCCGCAAGTAGGCAGGGACAACAGAAGTAGGTGGGGCCAGCAATACCGTAAGCAGGGCAAAATACCACCCCAGCAAAAACAAATCCCACAGTACAGCATAAAATACTGCCCTACCATACTGAGGACGGTGATACATGGAATTCAGGAGGGCATCTGCAGCTACTGACCAAGTGCATAAGTTCCTGATGTTTCTAGCATTAACTGATGCACCAGCAGCCATGAGGAGGGCAATGGTGGCCCCATGGGCATCGGCCCATCAGGAAATTTCCCTGTAAGGTATATAGCCTAATTAAGGCCTGCAAGTCTGCTGTCCTTGCACACCTATATTCCTTTCTGAGGCCTAATATTCTACCATACAGAACAAAAAGAGTACAATAAAATTAAATAAAATATTAAAATGATTAAAAAAAAACTTTTTTTAAATTTTTTTTTTTAATCTAAAAATCTTTTTAAAAAAGATTACCACTGACTGTATTGGCATCCTTGATTGGATGATGGTGTATACTGAAACCATGGAGAAGTTTTACTTGCAGTACCAGGCCTGACCACATGGTGTGCTGTTCTGAGAAATATTATTCTCATGAGTTACTGAGAGTGGAATAGACCTTAATTTGGGCATTTGCAGTAGAATACTCGATAGCACCACCTAGTGGGGTTTTTAGTCTGTAAAATTACATTTCATATTTTTTTCTTTATGGAAAAGGAGCTTATTTTCTCACCACTGACTAAAATGCTAAAAGTTTTGCTATAATGACGAGAAGTTAGGAATGAGTAGGGGACACGTAGTCCTCCAATTGTCTCTTTGGCCATTAGTCCTGTTACTGTACATGTACGTATATATGTAAACTGATCCTTTCTCACAGCATAGAAGTAACATAGTAAAAAAGGCTGCTGATTATTAATGCACCTTTCTCCGGGTCTGAAGGACAACCCAACTTTGCCCAAGATGTCCAAGATTTTAATATTGATGGCCTATCCACAGTATATGTCATCAGTATAACATCGGCAGGGGTATAACTCTAACATTCATCGGTCACGTTCCCTAGGTGCAGCTCAGCCCTATTCAGTCGTGGTGAACTGGAGGATGGAGTGGCTTAACCTCTGAAGAGTTGGCAGTAGACTGGTGGTCAGGAGATATGAATGGGGCCTGAGAACAAGGTAGAGGGTTGTTGGGTGGTCTTGTGTGAGGAGAACTGTTCATCTGAGGAAGTCCTGGAAGGTTGTCAGGGGAGCAGACAGGAAGCCACACAATAATCCCACATTACATGTTGGCCAAATAGGACCTTCATACAGTTGCCGAATTACAGCACTGAAAAAATAATATACTACACACTGCCTAAGTGGCCCCATCAAATAACGTCTAAGTAATGACCACCATAAATTGCTCAAATGATGCCAACATAGCACTGCCAGACCATTTGTGGTGCTTCCTTCATCAGGTACCTCAGGTTTCACACCCTGAAAATTGGCCCTGACTAAATGTCTGATAGGTGGTGGCCCATTAGAAAACTGGAGCCCTCCGACCTCCATTCTGCCAGGTGGGGTTGGTGCCTACTTCCAGATCCAGATGGAGAGCACAAGGTATGATGGCCTGGCTCATGAATGAGACTTTGGCTATGGAAATATCTGATATGGACTATTTTGTGAATATGTCTAAGGTTAGAACTCCTTTAAGACTGTCTCTCTACCCAATCTAAAGAGACAGTCGATGGATCTTGCAGTCAATGCATGGGCCAGCCTTACTGATGACCATTCATATACCTGTCCCCCTTCATAATTCCTAATGGCACTCGATGGCTATAGGTGGACCTTCTAAAAGACGTCAAGTCTCAAGTGGGTATTCGCTTTGATGATCAATAAGGGCAATGTACAGACCTAAAAATCAATGAAGGATATTTACAGGAAACTTCTACAACTTTGACATTATCGTCTTCCCATTTCCAATGTTTATTTTCTGATCTTGTCGAAAATGGGTTTAATCCCAGGACCTTTATTGAAACTTTGTATGGATAAAGTGGTCCTCCAGAGAGCGCAACCAGGCAGATCTATCTAGTCGAGCAAATATGGCTTCTTGTCAAGTGTACTCTCCCATTGTTACGTCCTCGGAGATCAGCCTTAGATAACGAGCACTTAGAGTTAATTGAAACTAGCAAAAAGCCCCTATCGAGGGGACAAAAGTTTATGTTCCTTTTGAAATTCAACGAGTTTTGCTTTTAAATGGCGATTGACATTAATGTGTATGAGGCTTTTGTGCTGCGGATTGACCCTGGATGATGGTCTCATCTTTGTATTCATAAAAATGAACTCAAAAAGGCCTTTTTAAAGTCACCTAGGTTAAGAGGGTGCTCCATCTTCCTCATTGTGCCCTAAATTAGTGGAAAATCAAGCAGGGCCGACTTCAATGGTGTGACATCATGGGCTTCAATGTGATTCATTAACATTCTCAATACTGGTTTAATTTGGACTCTTTTGACGAGACCCGTTATTTCATATATGTATTGAGCTCTCAATTGGCTCTTAATTGTTGGAGATTCTTAGAATACAATTTGCCACTATAGCCGTCCTGGAACTTTCTCAAAAATATGAAACACCTGGCCAGAAGCAAAGGGAACATCATGTGATACTATGTGTTATCAAATCATTGGAAATAGGATCAAAATTAAAGGGAATCTCCAACCACAAAGCCTTTTTTGGTCTTATGGCCTGTCAATCAAACAAGTTGGTAGTGTGACCACTGGGACCCCAAACCTTGTCAAAAACATGAGGCACTTAGTTCCCCTTCTAGGCTGGAGAACAGAACAAGAGTGTACTTCCCCTGTCCTTAGACTTCAGTAAGGCTTTAGGGCAAAAAAATAAAATAAAATAAATAGAATTTAAGTGACTAGACACAATATATGGCCAAAAATGTGTTCACCCCTGACCATCACACCTATATGAGCTTTTGGACAGCCCATTCCAAAACCATGGGCGTTAATATAGAGGTGGGCCACTATCTGGGAAGACTTTCCACCAGATTTTAGAGTGTGTTGGTGAGAATTTGTTCCCATCCAGCCAAAAGAGCGTTTGTGAGGGTGTTCTGGTAAATTTCTGTCTGGTGTCGTCAATAAACGGCCACAAAAGGGCGATTAGATGAGCAAACGCTTGTCTTCTTACTCCTTTTTTTTAAAAAAAAAGACTCCCTATATGTGACAAGCAGAGAGGAAGTATACTCTGTGATTCTTGGGGAGAAGTGGCTAAAATACACAGAAGTCCACGTTACCTCTCCCCCTGGGATCACTTACAGTAGTTGCATATGGAGAGGATCTGGATCTCTCCCTGCTGTCTGTTAGCACGTCTCCACTGCCCTCCCCTCCACGCGGGCTAAGAACATAGATGGCTGAATAAGGGGCCACTTTAACCTGCTCTATCTCAAGCTATATAGCAGCTAGAGACATGTGCCAGGTATTGTTTTAAAGCTGATAATCTAAATTTTAAAACAAGGATTGCAGTGCTAGCCAGCATACAGCTAAAAATAGACCCTTTGGAAACCAGGTCAGGAATGAGATCTGCAGGTAATACTTGGTGTTCTCCTTCTGACCTGGGACTAAAGCCACTATCTATGGTTGTATGATGGCTAGCACCGTAATCCTGGCCCCAGGCTATACCCCTCCTCCACCACATTTTTCAATATGTATTCTAGTAGGTAGTGTTCATAACAAGTTTTTGAAGAGTTCTTCTTATTCCTAACAAGATGACTCCTACTGCTACACCCACTGTGAGCACCCACTGATACCTCTTGCTCTTGTTGTGCAGATACTGTGCGTGGCTCTGAGAGCTATGAATGACCACCGTGCCAATACACAGTATCCAAATAGCCATCATGAGCAAAAGTACATACCTGTCATGTTGTCTGGTTGGAGTGAAGAGAGATGGTTTGTTCCACAGTGGCTTTTGCACTGCGTCAGGGACTGGGACTGCTCGTATAAACAATCTGTTTATCTGGTGCACTTCTACACTGGCCTGGTTTGGACCCTTGAAGTGTCTCTCTGCCATAGGCACTGCTGCTACTCTGAGCTTCACTCTCTCAGCTTTTTCTGCTTTCCCAAACATCTTGGCTTTCTTAGCATATCAGCTCTATCAGCCCTCTTGGCTCTCAGTTCTCGAAGCCTTCTTGGCTCTCTTAGCCCTTTCAGTTCTTTCTGCTCTCTTGGTTCTCTCAGTCCTCTCAGCTCTCTCAGGACTCTTGGCTCTCTTAGCTCTATCATCTCTCTTGGCTTTCCTAGCCCTCTCAGGCCTTTCAACATTCTCTCTCTAAGCCCTCTCTCTAAGGGCTTCTCTCTCTAAGCCCTCCCGGCTTTCTCAGCTCTTTTGACTCTATTGGCCTTCTTTGCTCTCTCAGCTCTTTTGGATCTCTCAACCCTCTCAGCCTTCTTGGCTCTCTCAGGTATTTCTTCCCTCTTGGCTATCCAACTCTTTTCAACTCTCTCGGTCTTCTCGTCTCTCTCAGGACTCTCAGCTTTTGCAGATTTCTCAGTCCTCTCAGTCCTTTCAGCCCTATCAACCCTCTCAGCTATCTCACCCCTCTCAGCTCTCTTAGCCCTATTGTCTCTCAACCCTCTCAGCTTTTTCAGTTCTCTTGACTCTCTCAGTCTTCTCTGCTTTCTCTGGACTCTCAGCTCTCCCGGCTCTCTGTCCTCTCACTCACACAGCCCTTCAGTCATCAAAGCTCAGCCCTCTTGGCTCTCTTAAACCTCTCAACTCTCTCAGACCCTTTTAATTTGTCTTCGACCCTGTGCTACCCTTGAAGACTGTCTCACTGGAGCACAAAAGTTGCAAACCTAAAATCAGGCATGCACTCAACTAACCTAGTAACTAAGAGACATAATAGCTTTATGTTTCATTATCAAACCCATCTTGGTATAGGCTAAAGGACAATGCCTAAGTGCCAGTCCCTTACCTATTGTCACCACAGGATCTCCAGCAATGGTCCTTACAGTTGACAAAACCTGCTGCAGAATGACAGACAGACCCTACTACCTGCCATCATTTTGGTGGCTATGGAGTCTCTCAGCCAAATCTTTTATTCTAGGACAAATACCTCCACAAATCCTAGTTAAACAGTAACATAAAGAAACACAATTCATACAGTCTACAATATTCAGGTCAGGGGCGTTGCTAGGGTCTCAAAAGATCCGGGGCCCAAGCCCCAATGCATATGGCCCAATTCGAGCGCCCACCCTCACCTTCCACAGCAGCACCTACCTTTCACATCCAGGGCCTCCCAGGTGACGTCTTCTGTGATGTAGATCTTCTCTGTCATCATCTTCTCCATTTCGGTCCAGAAAACTTCTCTCAGCCTCGTCTCTGCAGAGTGTGACACACAGACATCTTAGCTTCCTCACATTTCATCATCCCCCAACCTGGAGTCTCCACAGTGTTATCCTGCTGCTCGCTGTGCCCCCGAATACCCCCAAATACTATCCTGAAGTTATATCAGTTCCCCTCATAGTAATAGTGCTCCTCATAGTCCCAGCAATAGCAATTCCCTTCTAGTCTGCCCTCATTAGTAATACTGCCCCCTACAGTGCCCCAACAGTGATAATGTCCCTCAATAGTGCCTCCATTAGTAATACTGCCGCCTACAGTGCCCCCAACAGTGATAATGTCCCTCAAGAGTGCCTCCATTAGTAATACTGCCGCCTACAGTGCCCCCAACAGTGATAATGTCCCTCAAGAGTGCCTCTATTAGTAATACTGCCGCCTACAGTGCCCCCAACAGTGATAATGTCCCTCAAGAGTGCCTCCATTAGTAATACTGCCGCCTACAGTGCCCCCAACAGTGATAATGTCCCTCAAGAGTGCCTCTATTAGTAATACTGCCGCCTACAGTGCCCCTAACAGTGATAATGCTCCCCAAGAATGCCTCCATTAGTAAAAGAGTCCTCCAGTATTAATAATGCCCTCACAGAGCCCCCATTAGAAATAAAGCCCTCCTATTGTTCCCCCAGTAGTAATAAAGCTCTCTACAGACCCCTCACTAGTAATAAGGCCCCCATAGTGCTCTTAGTAGAAATAAGCCAGATCTATAAGTCCCTCCTATAGAGCCCCCAGTAGTAATAAGAACGCCTAATGTCTCCTGGATTTATAATACCCCTACAGTGCCCCAGTATTTATATCACCCCCTCCTGTTATAATGCTCTCCCCTACAGTGCCTGCAGTATTTATACTTCGCTCTTTTGTTATAATGCTCACCCTGAAGTGCCCCCAGTATTTATACTGCCCCCTGTAGTTGTATTTTAGTGCCCTCAGCAATGATGATTCCTCAGCCCCTCCATCATACAGTCCCATGTAAATAAAATCATTTTCCCGCCCTGCGCCATAATGCGCAATGTAAATAACATCACTCCCCTCCCTTTAGCGCCCCAATATACTGTACAGTCCCATGTAAATAAGATTACTCCCCTCCCTTCAGCCCCCAATATACAGTCCCATTTAAATAACATCACTCCCATCAGACTCTCCAACATACAGTCCCATGTAAATAACATCACTCCCCTCCCTTCAGCCCTTCCAATATACAGTCCCATGTAAATAACATCACTCCCTCCCCAGCTGCTTTCAACACACAGTCACATGTAAATAACATCACCCCCTCGCACAGCTCCCTCCAACGTTCAGTCCCATGTAAATAACATCACTCTCTCCCTCTGCCCATCACTCTCTCCCACTCCCCTCCCTTCAGCACCTCCAGTATACAGTCCCATGTAAATAACATCACTCCCTCCCTCTGCCCATCACTCTCTCCCACTCCCTCCCTTCAGCACCTCCAGTATACAGTCCCATGTAAATAACATCACTCTCTCCCTCTGCCCATCACTCTCTCCCACTCCCCTCCCTTCAGCACCTCCAGTATACAGTCCCATGTAAATAACATCACTCTCTCCCTCTGCCCATCACTCTCTCCCACTCCCCTCCCTTCAGCACCTCCAGTATACAGTCCCATGTAAATAACATCACTCTCTCCCTCTGCCCATCACTCTCTCCCACTCCCCTCCCTTCAGCACCTCCAGTATACAGTCCCATGTAAATAACATCACTCCCTCCCCAGCTGCTTTCAACACACAGTCACATGTAAATAACATCACCCCCTCGCACAGCTCCCTCCAACGTTCAGTCCCATGTAAATAACATCACTCTCTCCCTCTGCCCATCACTCTCTCCCACTCCCCTCCCTTCAGCACCTCCAGTATACAGTCCCATGTAAATAACATCACTCCCTCCCTCTGCCCATCACTCTCTCCCACTCCCTCCCTTCAGCACCTCCAGTATACAGTCCCATGTAAATAACATCACTCTCTCCCTCTGCCCATCACTCTCTCCCACTCCCCTCCCTTCAGCACCTCCAGTATACAGTCCCATGTAAATAACATCACTCTCTCCCTCTGCCCATCACTCTCTCCCACTCCCCTCCCTTCAGCACCTCCAGTATACAGTCCCATGTAAATAACATCACTCCCTCCCACAGCCTCCTCCAACACACAGTCCCATGTAAATAGCATCACCCCCTGAACATTCAGTCCCATGTAAATAACATCCCTCTCTTTAGCCCTAACATAAAGTCCCAGTTAAATAACTACAACTCCCAGCATTACTCTGGCTCTCACAATGAGTAGTCCATACCTTCACTTACCTCATCTCATAGCAGACCACAGCAGAGCTTCTTCCCCTAGAATTCATTTCACTGCCGTCCTCTTCTGCACTGGTCACATGATGGTGACATCATCGCAGGTCCTTCTCAGCTACTGCACTGATCACATGACCTGTGATGTCACCACAGGTTCTTCAGCTCTTGCAGTGCTTTAGATTCAATTCGGAGCCTGGGACAGAACATCAGGGGCCCAGGCTCCAAATGTTTTAACCTAACAACGCCCCTGATTCAGGGGATGTATCCTTACATTGCACCCCTGCAAAATCAACGTCACAAGTCACGAGCTCCTCAGGCCCTGCTACTACCAATGTCTATGGAGATGACATGGCTGTGTGCTTGATTTTATGCACTTGAGACAGGTGTGGCTAAAACACTTGAACTCCAAAATGGGGAGGGAGGCCCATGTTCTTTTCACCAACCACTTCTGTGAAGGACGACCTGCTGGTGAACAGTTGACCACTATGGGGCTGGCAGCTTTCTCCTGCACAGGACACCACAGGAGAAATATGGTATTTTATGATGCCCAAATGAATGGTCAACATTGTCAACATAGTTGTGGGACCTCGAAAGGTGAGTAACCACTGGGCCCCTAGTATGCAGCATTAACCCTTCTACTGATATAAAAGTATAAAATGGATATAAAAATGAATTCTTTTACAGGCTAGATCACCAAGGATACTGGAATTAATCCTCTCACTGAACTAGACCACCAGGTATACTGTCATTAACCACTTTATTGCCCTAGATCACCAGGAATCCTTACATTAACCCATTCACTGACCAAGACGACAAGGGATTTCAGTTAATTAAATTAATATCCTCCCTGTCCTAGACCACCAGGAATGCTGAAATGAACGCAGAAAATAGTCCAGCTTTTCAAAACCTGTAAACCAGGGCTTTATTTAAGAAAATCCATACATAAGAAGTAGTTGCACCTATGTGTCTCTGACAGTATGTCCTTGCTCATGGCAGTATGTTTGGTACAATGTTTCATGTCTAAGAATACCTAACAGATGCTCCTCCCCTTACTCCCACTCCCATGCTCCTCTCTGGTGGCCGGGACTGTGGGAGTGCGCCTAAGCACACATGTGTAGCAGCTCCCGTCCCGGCCACCTCGTATCTGCGCAGCAGCGGTGGTTATAACCCCCAGATACGAGCAATGTATAATGTGATGAAAAAATGAATCCAGCCAGCAAAGGAGGCAATATGGACAATCACAATACATTAGTAAGTGCCTTGTATTAACTTTCTCTACATCTTAAATGCCATTTGCTGAAGTGATACAACCCCCTTTAAGAATTGTGTTCAGACTTGGTATTTCAACAGATTTAAAAATAAGAACTATGGCCCTGACCATTTTACACCAGTCTATGATATTCACATGCACTGCAGAACGCAAGGGACGGACTGGCCATAGATCCTATAGGGAAGTTTCCTGGTGGGCCGATGCCCAAGGGGTTGGCCGAGCTTTCCACACAGCTGCCAGTCCGGTACATAACAATCTCATGCTCTCAGCATTACTTAATGCTAGGAGCATCAGGTACTAATGCACCTGGCCGGTAGCTGCAGGTGCCCTCCTGAATTCAACTGTATAGCCTTCCATAGGACTGGGATACAGTTGAATACTGCAGCAGAGGCGGTGGTATTTTCTATTGCACTGTGGTATTGCTGGCCCCACCTACTTTTGTTGGCCCTACCTACTTGTGTTGCTCCTGTGAGAGATAGGTTTTTATATATATTGTGTAAAACCTGTACTACTCGTTTTTGACCACTAGATGGCAGCTAATTAGCTATGTGAGTCACGTGAACGCTTTCTTTGTTTTAAGGTTTCAAGACCTCTGTAGGGGGTGAAGGTTGGAACGTTAATTTGCCTCTTTCAAATTAACCAGTGAACTCAGTGTTGAAGTTAGTGAACTACCCCTTGTGTCAAAGAACCAATAACTCTGCTTAAGTAACACCTCTTTTTGTCTATGTCATACCTACTATTTAAGTGACTGTCTCTTTAACCCCTTCAGCCCCGGAGGTTTTTTCGGTTATGCATTTTCGTTTTGCGCTCCCTGCCTTCAAACAGCCATAACTGTTTTATTTTTCTGTTCAGATAGCTGTATGAGGGCTTGTTTTTTGTGGGACAAGTTGTACTTTCCAATGCCACCATTTAATATTGCATATGGTGTAGTGGGAAGCGGGAAAAAAATTCCAAATCGAGTGAAATTGCAAAAAAAAACGCTATTCCGCTACAGTTCTATGGGTTTCTTATTTACAGCGTTCGATGTGCATTAAAACTGACCAGTTACTTTCATTCTACTGGTCAGTACGAATCCGGCAATACCTAATATGTATAGTTTTTCCTGCGTTTTGATAGTGATAAAATAATTATAAAGTTGCCCTTTTTTTTTTTTTTTTTTTTTTTTCCTTGTCATATCTTGACCCCTATAACTTTTTGGTATTTATGTGTACAGAGCTGTATGGGGGCTCATTTTTTGTGGGGCGATCTGCAGTTTTTATTGATCCCATTCTGGGGTGTGTATGACTTTTTGATCACTTTTTATTTCATTTTTTTTAGAAAAAAAAGCGACAAAAAATGGCGAATCGCCATTTGGACGCTTTTTTCCACCACACAATTCGCCGTATTGGAATTTTCTTTTTATATTTTAAAAGTATGGGCGTTTTCGGTCACGGTGATACCCATGATGTCTATATTTATTGTTATTTAGGTATTGATTTTTTTCATTATACGGAAAGGGGGGTGATTTGAACTTTAATATATTTATTTTTTATATATTTTTTAACATTTTTTTTTATTTTTTTCTGACTATTTTTAAGCTCAAATATGAGCTGATATATTGTGTTTTTTTTTTTCCTTTATGAGCAATCAGGGATTTACTAGACTGAGATAAATCCATGAATTGCTCATTTCGTATCCTGGCCTGCCATCTAGTGGCCAGAATAAGAATTGCACTTTGAAAACTGTAATCCTCACCAGCGAGGATTACAGTTTTCATATGGTGTACAGACACCCCGATTGGCCACTCGGGGTGTCTGTACACCACCCAGAAGCGTACGCTTCCGGGTTCGGACGCATCCTGATGCCGTGATCACGTGTGTAGCGGCAAGTCTCTGCTGTTAGAAACAGCAGAGACTTGCCGGCCATGACGCCCGCCGCACCCGCGAGCGGGCGTCATGTCCCCGCACCGCACCAGCTCCGTACATGTATGGCGCTGGTCGGGAAGGGGTTTAATAAACTCGCTCTTGGTTGGGGGATGTGAAGTATTTTCCATGAAACCAACTTGTGTGTATGGTGTCATTGTGAAAGTTGTATGTGCACGTACTCATACTTCCAATCGATTTGGCACCACACAAAGAAGAAGAGTATCGCTGGAAGTGCGATAACACTCCGCCTACAAAATGGGGCCACTTCTAGGTTCTTTCCCAGGGCCCCTACCTAATTTATGACAAGGCAAACACCTTATCCTAAATTAGGCACAGCCTCTGGCAGTCCATATCTCTAAACTGAAACCTATGCCGGCCCCTGGCTGGTGTAGATTTTAGTCTTCTTTTATAACAGTCTTGTTTTACACCTTTGTTCCTGCCCCCTTCTCCACCCTCTCCACACACCCTTTTTTTTGAAAGTTGAGAAAGCAGCCGAGAAACGGCACTTGCGCAAAAGATCAATATGTCGTGGAATAACCCTGATTTTTGATCACAGCTTTCGTACGTCTTGGCGTGCTGTCCACCAGTCTTTCACATTGCTGTTGGGTACCTTTTTCCCCTCCTGGCACAGAAATTCAAGCAGCTATGCTTTGTTTTATGGCTTGTGTCCATCCATCTTCCTCTTGATCTCATTTCAGGGGTTTGCAATAGGTTCCAGGTCCAGAGATTGAGCTGGCCATGACAGGGTATTGATCTGGTGGTCCGTGATTGACCTGGCTGTATGACATGGGGCATTGTCCTGCTGAAGAAAACAATCGTCAGAGTTGAGGAACATTGTCAGAGCTGAAGGACACAAGCTTTCTTCCAGGATAACTTTGTACGTGGCTTGATTCATGTGTCCTTCACAAAGACATTACTGCCCTATTCCAGGCCTCACCAGATCTTCTTCTAACTGTTACACAATCTGTTGGTCAAAGGTGAAAATTGGACTCATCAGAGAAGATGACCTTACTCCAGTTCTCTACGTTCCAACCCTTTGGTAATATGAAAACTTCAGCCATGGTTCTTCTTTGGTTCTCATTGACGAAGGTTTTTTCGAGCTTTGTATGACCTCAGTCCTACCTGTAGAAGACTGTTTCACCACCCTTCCCATGTATTTCACCCCAGCTGCCACTTACCATTCATTTTGTAGGTGACTTGATGTCAAGTGAGATTCTAATGAGGTGGCAGTCATCACGCTCAGTCGAGCCCTTTGTCAGTTTGTAGTTTTGTTGTCACCAAAGTTTGCTGCTTGATCTTGTTCTTGTGAACCACTTTCTATGAAATTTTAAGTATGAAAGCAACCTGATGCTCACTGTATTTATTTATATGACATTAACCTCTTCACTGTCCTAGACCACCAAGTATACTGAAAATAATCCCTTTACTGCTCTAGGCCACCAGGTATACTGAAAGTAACTCCTTCACTGCCTTAGACCACGAGATATACTGATGTTGACCTTTTCACAGCCCTATACCATCAGATATACTGAGATTAACCCTTTCACAGCCCTAGACCACCAGGTATACTGACAATAACCCCTCACTGCCCTAGTCAACCAGGTACACTGACATTGACCCCTTCACAGCCCTTGACGACCAGGTATATTGACATTGACCCCTCTACTGCCCTAGACCAGTAGGTATACCAACAATAACCCATTCACTGCCCTAGACTACAAGGTATATTGACAATTACCCCTTCTCTGCCCTAGACTACCATAGTTTCTGACATTACCCTTTCAGTACCTGAGATCACCAGGGATGCTGATATTAGGTCTTTCACTGCCCTAGATTACTAAGAAGGCTTACACTGACTCTTTTACTGTCCTAGACCACCAGTGATACAAAGGCTTAGAGGGAACATTGGCAGAGATGTAGCTGAAAGGCATGGGTGGTCTTCAATTGGCAGTTATGGGTGGTCTTCAATTGGCAGTTATGAAGAGAAGACGTGTATGTGTATGTTCCAAGCTGTAATTTTGCCAAGGACTCATACTCCTTTTGATATGTCTAAGTGACCTCAACAGTTACCTTCACTCATATTTTATCCTTCTAGGATGGTGTAAACAAGTGACTCCTTGGGTCTCTGTGTGATACAGCGGCACTTGGCAAACTGGTGATACTGGAGCCAAAGCATAGAATTCTCCTAGACTCCCTTCTCTGGGATACAGCTTTGTCCTAATCTCCGTGCTCTCTCCATGGCTTTGATGACAGGGCACAATTTCTAAATGGCCGCTCATCTGCTCATTTCTGGCTTCATATGGCCACTTCTACAAAGCATGGTAGCTCTAAATGACCATTACTCCCATCCGGCACCCCAATATCCAACTCATGGCGACTCGGCGCAAAGAGGTTGTGGGGAATACACCCGTCAGGTTCTGTCAAATGGAAAGTGTAAAATTACAGCTACGCTGCCTCTACAAGACGGACACCGCTGCCCGGATATTTTCCATTGTACTGACGAGGTGTCCTACTGGCTCCACCAAAACGACGAGAGGAAACAGGACATTCTGGAGATGAGGGAGCTCATTGCCGAACTTCAGGAAGAGCTCAGGAACCACAGACATCGTCTGAGGATTCTAGAACATCAGGTAAAGATTCCTTGTCTTAGCATACTCCTTATTTTGTGTGCAAACAGTGACACCTGCAGGTCATAGGTCAGAACTGCATGACTGCATTGAAAAAATGTTTATAGGATTATTCCTAATTATTGCCCCTACTGGTAAACGGCAGGGGTTTTGGACTTATGATTAGTATGACTTCTCAGTCACATCTCAGTAATGCATTCTTTCCAACATTTGAACCTCTAATTGCAAGCTCCACCCACATTCCAAACATGAAATCTACAGAGGCCCCGTCTCTTTTCAGGATGTAGTACAATATGGAAAACATAAATACTTTACTTGCCACTAATTGTAATCAGGTTCCCAACTGATAAGCAGAGAACCCCCTATGCATAACAGTGCCAGCTGTGGGTAGTGCTATCTGTGGTGGTTTATGGTAAAAACGGCATCTTGCTGACTACCTGCAGTCACCACTAGAGGGAGCTCAAATGCTTACTGAATACGTCATGTTGTCCCTACAGCCTGAAGTAGGGAGCTACAACTCCTCCCTGGGGCACAGGGTGCAGAGCCTGGAGATATGGGCTGGTGAGAGCAGCACCCTGCAGCGCCTACAAGCCACCTTTATCTATGACATCCAAGCTCAGGTCCGTAACCTGTCCCTGATGCTGGAAGGAGCCATCAGGAACTTGACATGTCCTATAGCTGAAGCACTGGGAGCTCAGAGATCGCCACAAGCAGCAGGTAAAAGGGAGGACAGTCATGGGGCAAGGTGCCAGGGGAGGAAACCTACAAAATCTGTCTATCTGTCTATCTATCTACATATCTGCCTGAGACATAACTGCATACTAAAAAATCCAACATTTCTATCTGGGGCGGTATTTTTTGTCAGTTAGTGCATGTACCTATCAATCTATCAATCCATCTATCTAAAATCTATCTATCTATCTCATATCTATCTATCTATCTATCCCATATCTATCTATCTATCTATCTATCTAATATCTATTTCATTATCTATCTATCTCATATCTATCTATCTATCTATCTATCTATCTATCTATCTATCCTCTATATATTATCTATCTCATATCTCTATCTATCTATCTATCTATCTATCTATCTATCTATCTATCTATCTACCTACCTCATATCTATCTATCTATCTATCTATCTATCTATCTATCCAGTGGCGTAACTACAACTAACTGGGCCCCACAGCAAATTTTTGAATGGGGCCCCCCCAGAAACTTCCTCGCAACCCCGAACTCACATGCAACCCTCACTCTTGTGGCTAGTCAAGATTGAGCTCTCCCAGACAAGGCCTGACAGCCGCTCCATCCGCTTTCTATAGTGTCACTGTATATAATGTCATTATATAATACTGTTGAGGGGGGCCTGACAATAAAATCTTTTAGTCTCCCTCCTGAGGGGGCCCCTTGTGGGTCTGGGCACCAAAGCAGCTGCTTCCCCTGCTTCCCCTATTGCTACGCCCCTGTATCTATCTATCTATCTATCTATCTATCTATCTATCTATCTATCTATCTATCCTCTATATATTATCTATCTCATATCTATCTATCTATCTATCTATCTATCTATCCCATATCTATCTATCCCATATCTATCTATCTCATATCTAATATCTATTTCATTATCTATCTATCTATCTATCTATCTATCTATCTAATCCATGTATCTACCCATTAGCAGCTTTGAAACACACAATATCCTGTCGCTCTGACTGTTCCAGCCTGTACTACAGCGGGATCCGCAGCTCCAACAGCTATACCATACTGCCATCTGGTGGTGGAAGTCCAGTAGACGTGTTCTGTGACATGGAGACACAAGGTAAACAGGTGACAACTGCTTTTATGTGACTGACTGCTCCCCTTTAAATGTCACATTTCAAGCCCAATGGTTTATTTCCTTGCAGTTTCCTCAGGTTCCTCTAGGAATGAGCTGTACTGTAATTAAGAGTGGACTACTTATGTAGTTATAGTTACATTGTCGTCAAATCTGTCCAGTCAATTAAAATCTTCACATTATTGTATTTATTATATACAATATTTTAGTTAAAGGGGTTATCCCATGACTAATGTAAAAAATGAAAATCAGACATCATATAGTACATGACAATCTCTTTCTAACAAAGCTAGAACCAGCCCTGTACCTCACATGGATCCAGAGATCTCCCCATTCATTGCTCTGCTAGATTTATATCAAGGTGGCAGCTGAAGGGGAGTGTCTTTTCTGCTGCAGCTCAGGAGGCGTGTCCACGCTCTCCCTATCACAGCTCAGGGGCGTGTCCATGCTCTCCCTATCACAGCTCAGGAGGCAATTGAAGGATGAAACTGAGCATGTGCGGCTTTCTCAGTGAGCAGGACAAAGAAATAAGATAAAGAACAATCAGCAGGTGGCGCTATACAGATACATTTTATTGAATAACTAGTGGCTATTCTAAATTTTCAATTACATGCAGTTACAAAAGTATTCAGATCCCGATGCTGGTTTGAAAATTGTAGAATAAAAAAACCCTTAAATAAAAAAAAAAAAAAAAAAAAAAAACACAAACTACAATATATATAATTAATTTTGTGAACTAAAAGTCAACTTTGTGAGAGTTGAGGAGAGGATCCATTAGGCTAGGGCTACACAGTTGGATTTCTTGCGACTCCCATTTATCTCTATGTTATCCCCGCTACTCAGGGATCCACAACTGTCGCCGTGTAGCCCTAGCCTTACACATTATATTATCTATTCCAGGGATGGCCAACCTCTGCTCTCCAGCTGTTGCAAAACTACAACTCCCAGCATGCCCAGTCTGCCTACAGCTATCAGCCTACAGCAGGGCATGGTGGGAGTTGTAGTTTTACAACAGCTGGAGAGCCTCAGGTTGGCCAGCCCTGATCTATTCGGTTAATTGATTATATTAGATGTGCTTTAGAATTCTAACATTTACATTGGCCACATATAGTTACCATCTATGAAATCTAACATTATTTTAGTTGACTTTTTACCTTTTTTTTTTTGTTAATTTTACTTTCTTGAAATCCAACTTGTGTCAGATTCCTCAAATTTTTGAAAATTTTTTATTTGTGGCAAAATTGATTCTATCCAAATAAAAAGTGCTCTAATTGGCCTGAAAATTGGTACATGACACTCTGAGGTCACTCAGATTTTTTATATCTTGGTGTTCTCTCTTTTTAAACTTTTTTCTTTAATTTTTGCTCTTTCTCTCCCCCCTCCCTAAGTTCTTGAACGCGATGACAGCAATAGTAAATGAGTGACACTGACATACAGTACATAGCTGTGGGTAAACGCATTTGATGGTGTTTACAAACAACGAGTTTAAAAAGGCTCTGCCCCAGCACATATGTATTTCATACTAGAAAGCTTCCAAAAATCAGGGGTGGATGGTGTTTAAAGTGTTATAGGATAAAAAAACAGCAGCTTGTTTGGGGACCAAACATCCAAAAATGATACCTCAATGGAGGCAGATTCCTGTACACACACACATAATGTCATAAGAAATAGTGGCTTGTTCTGAACAAGCATGCAAATATTATACCTCAATGGAGGCAGATTCCTGTACACACACATAATGTCATAAGAAATAGCAGCTTGCTCTGAACAAGCGTCCCAAAATTATACCTCAATGGAGGCAGATTCCTGTACACATAACGTCATAAGAAATAGGGGCTTGTTATGCACAAGCATCCAAAACCTATGCATCAGTAGGGGCAGAATGCCTGCCTGTATTTATACACAAACAAGTGTCATAATTGACAGAAGAATGAGTGGCTTGTTCTGAACAAATCTGCTAAAGTGCTCTTTTTTATATGGGAGGAACAGCAGAACAGTGTGGATGGGGAAATGGCATTAAGCTACAATAGTAGCGGCAGCAGTATCAACATAACAGACAAGGCGGGTGTGACAGGTGTCTTAGATGAGCTGCCACTGCCTGACCTCAAAACAGCACATGCGCCTTGCTGAGGTGGTCTCTTGCATGACAAAACCATTCAGCACTTTATGCTCCTGCATATGCAAGATGGAATTCCAGCGAGTTGAAATGTCACAGATCAAGTGGAGTAAGGGCAGATGGTTCTGTCGCTGCAAGTCCAAGAGAGTGTTCTTTGCCAATATAAGAATGACTGAAATGTGAGGACAGGAGAGTCTTCTGGACATTGTCAGCACCCTCTGCCAGCCACTGTGCTTTTGAAAAAAAAGTTGCACTTAGGGGTGCACTATCAATGAGGCAAGGTGAGACTCCGGCCTCGGCGCACTATCAATGAGGCAAGGTGAGACTCCGGCCTCAAGCAGCGCCATCTAGTGGCAGCAGTTACTTTACACAGTGACAGCACATAGAGTACTGATTAGCTCTGTGCTCCAGGTCACTGTAGAAGACCAGCTCAGGATGTGCCATGCACTGCGCTATTAAGAAGCGGCTCATCCAGACTAAGCTGCAGTCTCGGATCCCAGTGACAGGGCAGGACTCGTATGTTATGCACCCACTGTGTCACCACGTTGCCAGTGCTGGCGTGACGTGCACTGTGTTATTGAGGAGCAACACGTGCTGAGCTGCATCTACGATTGGCGATCGCTCACTAGCCTGTCTATCATTATAATGTCCCTGATTGGTCGATCAGGCTGTCAACCTCTGAGCCAATCAGGACAAACTCTCCTCCCCTCCCAGTGTCATGTGATCCTTCATCTTCATCCTCCCTCCTGTTGTTCCCTCCAATGTCCACAGGAAAATAGCCCTGAGCACCATTCTTGCGCAATTCATCCAAAGTGAATCGCCAAATCTTCGGATTCGCTTGGCAGATGAATTTATGGTAAATTTGTAGCAAATCCAATTTGTTTAGAATGTTATATCTCATGTCTATTACCAGTGTAAGGTGACCCCTCCCCCACATTAACATACATCGGCTTCATGATTTTCTTGCTCTTTTTCTGTAAGGCGGGGGGTGGACAGTGATTCAGAGACGTCGGGACGGATCAATCAGTTTCAACCGCACCTGGAAAGAATACAAAGATGGATTTGGTGACCTGAACGGTGAATTCTGGCTAGGAAATGACCATATCCACAAAATCACCAGCAGGGGGGGATACTCACTGAGGATTGACATGGAGGACTGGGACGGAGAGCGCAAGTATGCCCACTACACGGAGTTCAGGTAAGTGAGAGTGCAGGAACAGACGTCCATATTATTAGATTTCGGTTCCCAGGAGATAGATATTACGTAAATAGATATTAGGTAGATGGTCAGAATGGTCCATTACTTTGCTCTTGGTCCTTTCTTGGATATTTTAGCTCTGTGTTTCGGGGCAGGTAGTGGCCATCCTATCTTGGAGTTCACTTCTAATCTCTTTGGAAGTTGTTCTGGGCTCTTTGGTTACCATTCATATTATCTGTCTCTTCAATGTGTCATCAATTTTCCTCTTTCTTATTAATACACACAAGCAGATTGCTGTTATACCTTGTGTCTTGTAGTAATCACATATAAATGCTGGTTTGATTACATTTTACAATCCTCAAAAATTTAAATTTCAACTGTGCGGAAACTGAAAATACATAAATGAATGACTGAGACTTGATGCTCAATTTCTCGTTAATACACAGTTAGATTGTTGCTATACCTTGTATCTTGTAGTAATCACATATATATGCTGGTTAATTAAATTGAACAACCAAAAAAAAACTAAATTGCAACCATGTGCAAATGGAATTCACGGAAACTGGCGATTGAGGCTTGACGCTTAATTTCACGTTAACCGGTAAATTGCTGTATAACCCTGTGTATAGCTGCAGTAATCATATATATATATATGCTGCTTAATTAAATTGAACAATCCCCAAAAAATTAAATTGCATCCGTATGAAAATGGAATTCACGGAAACAGATGATTGAGGCTTGACACTCAATTTCTCGTTAATACACACAGGTAGGTTGTTGCTATACCTTGTGTCTTGTAGTAATCACATATATACGGTATATCCTGGTTTGATTACATTTAACAATCCCCCCTAAAAACCTGAAATTCCAACCTTATGGAAACCGAAAATATGTGAATGGACGACCAAGGCTTGATGCACAATTTCAACTTAACATGCACAGGTAGATTGTTGCCACACTGGGTATTGCTGCAGTAATCATGTATATATGCTGCTTAATTAAATCAAAAGCACCCCAAAAAAAATATTAAATTGCGACTGTGTGGACACTGAAAATATGTAAATGGATGATTGAGGCGTGTTGCTCAATTTCAACATAATACACACAGGAAGATTGCTGCCACACAGTGGGTATTGCTGTAGTAATCACACATATAAATGTATACAGTATATCAGGGCAAGCCCTCCCCCCCACTTCCTCTCAGGGCCATGCGAGAACCCTACTTCTTCCACCCTAGTGCTTTTTTCCAGCTGACATGTGCACCAAAATGGCGCTACATGCCATTTTAGTGGATTTGTCCGAAACAAACCAAAGTTCAAACCGTACTGGTTCGCTTATCCTTACTCCTGAGACAACTCTCTCTTTAGCTTTGTTTGGTCCATGTTCAGCGTGGTACCCACCATGATACTAAACAGCACAGTGACTACCATATTTTTCGCTTTATAAGACGCACCTGATGATAAGACGCACCCCAGATTTTAGAATAGGAAAATAAGAAAAAAATATTTTTCATCACACCTCCATATATCAGACCCCCCATAAATTTCAGGACATCACATCAGACCCCCATATTAGCCCTCCATGTCAGAACTCCGTCAGAACCCCATCAGACCTCAGATCAGCTCCCACATCAGCCCACTCTACCCCCATCAGACCTCAGATCAGCCCACCCAGACCCATAAGGGTAAAATAAAAAACTCTCTCACCTCTCCTGCGCTGCTGCTCCGCTCCTGGTCCGGCGCTCCTCGGTCTTCTTCGGCCGGCACTGCACTGTCACCTGGCTGCGTGCAGCGTCAGGTCATAATGCGCGAACTACGTCCTGACGCTTGACGCGGTCAGGACAGTGCAGAGCCGGCCGGAGAAGACAGAGGAGCACTGGACCAGGAGCGGAGCCGTGGTGCAGGAGAGGTGAGAGAGTTTTTTATTTTATCCTTATGGGGCTGATGGTCTGATATGAGGTCTGATGGGGGTCCCGGCACCTACTACATACTATTGAGCGCTTCCATAAGTTGTATTCGCTTTATAAGATGCGTGGCAAGCATGGCAATTTTCCCCCTACTTTTGGGGGGGGGGAAAAGTGCGTCTTATAAAGCGAAAAATACGGTTTATAAAGGCAGAGTGACTGATTAGATGTTTGAAGACCCCTGTGATGCTAATTACAGGACCCACCTTAGTTTTACATGTCCCTATGGTCAAATTATTTTCAGTCTTTTCTAGTCATGCCATCATTTTCGTCCAGGCCAGTTCCATTAATTTGTTTTTTAAAATAATTCTGTTGAACCACAGTTAAAAAGCAATGTCTGATGTCCATTAGTTGATTTTCATTAAATTCTATTTATTATTACTTTTACCAGTTTCAAGTTATTTCAGTGACCATTTTGGGTTTTAGTTTCTTTAACGGAAGGGTACCAACAATATTTGTACACGTGTGTAGATAAAAGCATATTTTTTTATAACTTATGTCTCTTGCAGCATAGAAGATGAATCCAACTACTACCGGCTCCACATTTCTGGGCCCAGTGGGACAGCTGAGGACTCATTTGCTTGGTACCACAATAAAAGAAGTTTCAGTGCTCCAGACTCTGGAAATCTATGTGCGGACATCTCTCATGGGGGTTGGTGGTACTATCAGTGTTTCTACTCCAACCTCAACGGTGTCTACTATGCGGTAAGTGGCCACTCATGGATCTGTCTTGACTATTAAGGGGTCTTTGGTCTTGTGGTTACACCAGGTTCAGTCTACAAATAAGATGGACAAAAACTAGGTGCAATCCAGGACTGTACGGACAACCAGTCCCCTGCTGGTCCTCTCCATGGACACCACATAAGCTATACTGACCCTTGATTTTCATAAACCTTGACTAACTCTGTGGCGTGCCTGCTTCAAAGACTGTCCATGCTAACCTATGGTCCCACTATGGACACTGTAGGGAAATTGAACACCCGTTGCCAGGATCTTCTATTGAGCCACTTCTGAGATACCATGGTCTCAAGGTAGCAACATATGGGTGAAACCCAATATTGGCCACCATGACCATTCCCACAAGGGTTATTACTTTACATTTTATAATCCTGCATGGGGTTATCCCAAAAAGTTTTCTATATTGATCTAACTTTAAAGGGGTTCTCCACTTTGGACAAGTAAAAAGGTTCTTTGACATTAAGAAGATCACAAAGAGTCCTCTTGCTGTGACTCTTGGCAATCAGCTGTAAGGAAACTGGGCCCACTCATATCAATGGATCATGCGTGATGTGAGACTGAACAGGTCCTCCAGGGTGAGGGCCTTACCATGTTAAATGTCAATTCCACCAAAATAAAAAAAATCAACCATCATAACAAACCTTTAAGAAGTTCAAGAGATATTTGGAGACGTCTGGTGTAGCCCTCACTCTGTAGAGCTCCTGAGTGATTAACTGTGGTCACTGTAGACTGTATTGTCCCAACAAACCGGTCCTGCAATGCCAAACATCTTCAATGACCTTCCATGAACTATGTTCCACAGGTAGACATAGGCAACCACCGACCAAATATCACTAGCAAAGTCATTCACACATTATATTTTTTTAAAAGTTTTTTTACCAAATTGTGTACAAAATTGAAATTTTTGTCCTTCCCTAGGGCGGAAAATATGTCAAAGGTCGTGAGACTATGGGACCAGATGGCATTGTGTGGTACAGCTGGAAGAACACGGACTACTACTCACTAAAAAAAGTCACCATGATGATTCGGCCTAAAGTGTTCCACCTCCAAATGTCCCCGTAATTGTCTGCATGCCCCTTTCAATTCTACTTTGAGAGTTGTACAATTTTTATGTTTTAGGTTTGTTTTTGGAATTTGATTGTGTTCACTTTTTGTGTTCTATACTTCTGGGTGGGCCCGGTAGCGTGTTGTAAATAATGGTGGCTACACTTACCCTGCTCAACCCCGAAAATAATAAATGTAGTCGTTCAGGGGCCTATACAGGGCAGTATAACAGGCAGTTAATGGACTTCGGGGATAAAAAAATGTCCTTCAAGTGTTGTCTTGAGAAGTAGAAATTAGTACTTGAAGGGAAATAGAATTAACTAAGGTCCCTTCACCCACTGGTCAATGGGGTATTAGTAACACTTCCTACTGTGGTAAGTCCATGACTAGAGATGTATTGTAGAACGAGCCTTCCGATGTACATCCACAATATCTCCTTGTTGTGTCCTTTGTTAGGACCGATCCTTTTATACACAAATCTGCTTCCTCATCTTCTGGGTGTTCTGCAAAATAAATCTGAAAGATGCAATGGTTCCAAAAGTGTCTGACATCTGTATACACAGCATCCCTACGTATTGTTCAGTAGATTATTATGGTTTAAAGTTTCTAAATCTCAGTCATTTTACGTTTCTGTTCTTACAGGGCAGCATTACAGTAGGTATATTGCTGTACATATTAGGCAGTATTATAGCAGTTATATTCTTGTACATAGGAGCAGTATTATAGTAGTTATATTCTTGTACATAGGAGCAGTATTATAATAGTTATATTCTTGTACATAGGAGCAGTATTATAGTAGTTATATTCTTATACAGTAGGAGGCAGTATTATAGTAATTATATTCTTGTACATAGGAGTAGTATTATAGTAGTTATATTCTTGTACATAGAAGCAGTATTATAGTAGTTATATTCTTGTACATAGGAGCAGTATTATAGTAGTTATATTCTTGTACATAGAAGCAGTATTATAGTAGTTATATTCTTGTACATAGGAGCAGTATTATAGTAGTTATATTCCTGTACATAGGAGCAGTATTATAGTAGTTGTATTTTTATACAGTAGGAGGCAGTATTATAGTAGTTATATTCTTGTACATAGAAGCAGTATTATAGTAGTTATATTCTTGTACATAGGAGCAGTATTATAGCAGTTATATTCTTGTACATAGGAGCAGTATTATAGTAGATATATTCTTGTACATAGGAGCAGTATTATAGTAGTTATATTCTTGTACATAGGAGCAGTATTATAGTAGTTATATTCTTGAACATAGAAACAGTATTATAGTAGTTATATTATTGTACATAGGAGCACTATTATAGTAGTTATATTCTTGTACATAGGAGCAGTATTATAGTAGTTATATTCTTGTACATAGGAGCAGTATTATAGTAGTTATATTCTTGTACATAGGAGCAGTATTACAGTAGTTATATTCTTGTATATAGGCGAAGTATTATAGTAGTTATATTCTTATACATAGGAGTCAGTATTATAGTAATTATATTCTTGTACATAGGAGCAGTATTATAGTAGTTATATTCTTGTACATAGGAGCAGTATAACAGTAAATATATACTTGTACATAGGAGCAGTATTATAGTAGTTTTATTCTTGTACATAGGAGCAGTATTATAGTAGTTATATTTTTTGTACATAGGAGCAGTATTATAGTAGTTATATTCTTGTATATAGGAGCAGTATTATAGTAGTTATATTCTTGTACATAGGAGCAGTATCATAGTAGTTATATTCTTGTACATAAGAGCAGTATTATAGTAGTTATATTCTTGTACATAGGAGCAGTATTATAGTAGTTATATTCTTGTACATAGGAGCAGTATTATAGTAGTTATATTCTTGAACATAGGAGCAGTATTATAGCAGTTATATTCTTGTACATAGGAGCAGTATTATAGTAGTTATATTCTTGTACATAGAAGCAGTATTATAGTAGTTATATTCTTGTACATAGGAGCAGTATTATAGTAGTTATATTCTTGTACATAGGAGCAGTATTATAGTAGTTACATTTTTGTACATAAAAGGCAGTATTATAGTAGTTATATTCTTGTACATAGGAGGCAGCATTATAGTAGTTATATTATTGTACATAAGAGCAGTATTATAGTAGTTACATTCTTCTACATAGGAGGCAGTATTATAGTAGTTATATTCTTGTACATAGGAGGCAGTATTATAGTAGTTATATTCTTGTACATAGGAGCAGTATTATAGTACTTACATTCTTGTACATAGGAGCAGTATTATAGTAGTTACATTCTTGTACATAGGAGGCAGTATTATAGTAGTTACATTTTTGTACATAGGAGCAGTATTATAGTAGTTATATTCTTGTACATAGGAGCAGTATTATATTAGTTATATTCTTGTACATAGGAGGCAGCATTATAGTAATTACATTCTTGTACATAGGAGGAAGTATTATAGTAGTTATATTCTTGAATATAGGAGCATTATTATAGTAGTTATATTCTTGTACATAGGAGCAGTATTATAGTAGTTATTTTCTTGTATATAGGAGGCAGTATTATAGTAATTACATTCTTGTACATAGGAGGCAGTATTATTGTAGTTATATTCTTGAATATAGGAGCAGTATTATAGTAGTCATATTCTTGTATATAGGAGCAATATTATAGTAGTTATATTAATGAATATAGGAGCAGTATTATAGTAGTTATATTCTTGTACATAGGAGCAGTAGTATAGTAGTCAAATTTTTGTACCTAGGAGGCAGTATTATAGTAGTTATATTCTTGTACATATGAGCAGTATTATAGTAGTTATTTTCTTGTACATAGGAGGCAGTATTATAGTAATTACATTCTTGTACATAGGAGGCAGTATTATTGTAGTTATATTCTTGAATATAGGAGCAGTTTTATAGTAGTCATATTCTTGTATATAGGAGCAATATTATAGTAGTTATATTCTTGTACATAGGAGCAGTAGTATAGTAGTCAAATTCTTGTACCTAGGAGGCAGTATTATAGTAGTTATATTCTTGTACATAGGAGAAGTATTATAGTGGTTATATTCTTGTACAAAGGAGCAGTATTATAGTAGTTATATTCTTGTACATAGGAGCAGTATTACAGTAGTTATATTCTTGTACATAGGAGGTAGTATTATAGTAGTTATATTCTTGTACATAGGAGCAGTATTATAGTAGTTATATTCTTGTAAATAGGAGCAGTAGTATAGTAGTCAAATTCTTGTACCTATGAGGCAGTATTATAGTAGTTATATTCTTGTACATAGGAGAAGTATTATAGTGGTTATATTCTTGTACATAGGAGCAGTATTATAGTAGTTATATTCTTGTACATAGGAGCAGTATTACAGTAGTTATATTCTTGTACATAGGAGCAGTATTATAGTAGTTATATTCTTGTACATAGGAGGCAGTAGTTATAGTAGTTAAATTCTTGTACCTATAGGCAGGAGCAGATATTATAGTAGTTATATTCTTGTACATAGGAGAAGTATTATAGTGGTTATATTCTTGTACATAGGAGCAGTATTATATAGTAGTTATATTCTTGTACATAGGAGCAGTATTTAGTAGTAGTTATATTCTTGTACATAGGAGCAGTATTATAGTAGTTTATATTCTTGTACATAGGAGGAGTATTATATAGTAGTTATATTCTTGTACATAGGAGCAGTATTATAGTAGTTATATATTCTTGTAATAGGGAGCAGTATTATAGTAGTTATATTCTTGTACATAGTTAATATTATATTCTTGTACATAGGAGAAGTATTATAGTGGTTATATTCTTGTACATAGGAGCAGTATTATAGTAGTTATATTCTTGTACATAGGAGCAGTATTACAGTAGTAGTTATTATCTTGTACATAGGAGCAGTATTATAGTAGTTATATTCTTGTACATAGGAGCAGTATTATAGTAGTTATATGCTACATAGGAGCAGTATTACTTGTACATAGGAGCACATAGTATATAGTAGTTATATTCTTGTACATATAGTAGAGGGAGCAGTATTTAGTATAGTAGTTTATAGTACTTCTTGTAATACATATAGGAGCAGTATTATATAGTAGTTATATTCTTGTACATAGGAGTATAAGTAGTTATAGTAGTTTATAGTTAGTTACTTCTTGTACATAGGAGGCAGTATTATAGTAGTTATATTCTTGTACATAAGAGCAGTATTAGTAGTAGTTAGTTTATAGTGTACATAGGAGCAGTATTATAGTAGTTATAGTAGTAGTTCTTTGTACATAGGAGCAGTAGTATTATAGTAGTTATATTCTTGTACATAGGAGGCAGTATTATAGTAGTTATAGTAGTTCTTGTACATAGGAGCAGTATTATAGTAGTTATATAGTCTTGTACATAGGAGGCAGTATTATATAGTAGTTATATTATAGTCTTGTACATAGGAGCAGTATTATAGTAGTTTATAGTTCTGTATATATTTGTAGCAGATATTATATGTAGTTATATTCTTGTACATATATAGTATTATATTCTTGTAATAGGAGCAGCTTGTACAGTATTATAGTAGTTATATTCTTGTACATAATAGAGCAGTATTTAGTAGTTATATCTTGTAGTAGGACAGTATTATAGTAGTTATATATTCTTGTACATAGGAGCAGTATTATAGTAGTTATATTTCTTGTACATTAGTAGCAGTATATAGTAGTTATATTCTTGTACATAGGAGAGCAGTATTATAGT